>SZWC01010014.1:89926-100035 GCA_023375785.1 Penium margaritaceum
TGCTGCTGGTGGAGGAGGAGGAGGAGGAGGAGGAGGAGGAGGAGGAGGAGTGGGATTTCATGTGAGCGTCAGGTGCTTTTGTCAAAAACGTTTCATCAAACAGCTGCGCAGAAGAATGAAGTGAAAGAGCTCCCAAGGATAGTCATTCACGCACATTCAGAATAGCAGAGAGAGAGAATTTTCGACACACCTGGTTTCCCCTCCTCCTCTGTTCCTCCAGGATGCGGCCAGAAACGCCCTCCGCCGCAGCAGCGGCTGCCGCGGCCTGCGCCTGCCTCTCCCGCTCCAGGTTGCGGAGGTGTGTGCGGCGGCGGTGGATGGCGGCGGCGCATATGAGCGTGCTGCTGACGCCGAAGATGATGAGGCCCAGCGTCTCCATGCTGCGCTCGCCACTGTCCGACATTTTGTCCGTGAGTCCGAAAAGCAAAGCTCTTACACGTGTCGCGAATTGCCAGACAAAGCCTATCCTAACGTGTCTAGGGAAGAGCTTCCCGGGCTGTTGTGTGATATGTTGTCTGTAGTAGAAAGAATGCGAATCAAACAGACGCTGTACCTTCGCGTTTGGAGGAACACGAAACTATTGCTGAGATACGTCTGCCTTGCGCTGGCCGGAGCCAGCTCGGCTACGACGAAACTGGTGCCCTGCCTTGGAAAGGGCCCAGCCAGGTTGAGATGCGATGAGACCGTTGCTGCGGATTGACGAGGAGCTGGCCAGGCAGGAGTGGGCGTCGCCGCTCCATTTCAGGCAATGGAGATGGTCGCACGCGACTGGGATGGGACAGGCCTGCAGTATCTTTGCCGCGGGCGAAGCNGTGACGAAAGGAGCGAGCAGACGCTGACGCTGGTGCTTATGCGAGAAGGTGAGCAGATGCGTGCCCAGCATGGAGACCACAGTTCTCCGGTGTCCCTGCGGTAGTCGCGAGCGGGGTGCTCGCCGAGCGCGTATGCACCGAACACAGTACGAAACGATGGCACGGTAGCACTGTCTACGCTGTCAGCGACATCAGTTCCGCACGTGACAGTGCGCCACAGTCAGAGGAAACCCGCACTTCGCAACGCCGCCTTCCCTCCCGACGCCTCGGAGAAGAGGGCCGCTATTCGTGAGGAGCTCCGACATTCCCTTGGGGAACCGAATCGACGGTCACTGTGCTGCGAAGTGTGCCGAGGGAGAAGGCTGAAACCGTTCCATGGCTTTCTATCGGACTGAGGGTACGGAAAAGAACGCGCATAAGGGATCTTGGAAGGTACCTTTTCCAAAATTGTCAATCTCTTATGGTACACTGGCCTTGCACGAAGAGGAAGCGTTCAAGATGGATGCAGTGCACAAGAAAGGCGAGTTGCGATGCACTCCTGACGGAGCTCATGTTTCGAGCACTAAGCTAGAAGTAAACCTCAAGATTAGCAGCCGAAAAATCTTAACCGCAATAGTGAACTGGCTGTTTTCTCTCGGAGAGCGACGTTTCACTGGCCTCGTTGGAGGGGGACGAAAGCAGGGGGTGGCACTGGATGAGATTCGGTAAAACGATGAGAAACGAGTGCAATAGTCACCGATCACGGTTTCCAGCTGATCACTACGAATGATTCCCGTTCTCGGGGGTCCCGAACTATTAGGGCAGATGGGAAACCAAACGAACTAGAGTTGCAGGATCCTTCGCAGGATCGAACAGACCTCTGGACAGTCAAAGATGACGTGGATGCAACTAGACGCGACCACAGATTTCACCGATCTACCAATCAACGGAGGCCATTCAAGCACATCTTTTTCAAGCCGTCCAGCTCCATCGTGTATGCTTCTTCTGGGTCGCAATATCGGTACGAGGTAGTTCGCAAGGGGAAAAAAGGGTTAGTTTCCTCTACAAACTCATGAAACTTCAGCATCTGGAACTTTTCCAAAGGGATGTATGAACCGGCACATGAAAAATCAACACACGACAATGCTACATATCACATACGAGGACAAAACATACGGGGAAGTAGGACAACATCAGCAACCGTCTGACGAACAAAAGGGCTGAACACGCTAGTAGGCCGCAAGCCTCGGATACCCTGTTTTGGAACAAAATTGCCCATCCCTTTGAAACCGAGAAGAATGTGATCCATCTACTCAACTTTCATAGCTACTGCTCTCTGGTCAACAGAAACCAGACTTCAGGTCAACACATCATATAATATAGCATCCCAAAATGCTATACATTTCAAAAACCACGCTAACCATAAATGTCACAAACCCTTCAATGGAGGAGTTTGTGGTACTTTCTCAAAGAGTGTGTTCTTAATTTACAAGGAAAATAAATACCAAAAAAACTCCATATCCCACCACCACGAGACCTGGCAAGTGCTCGCGTTAAGGTAAACCACAGATAATGCGAGTTAGTGAAGTAGTTGGTTTGTTTTTACATCGGTGATTTATCTGGACGGTTTAACCTCATACCGTGTGAACTTTTTCTCTCCATCTAAAGCTTCCGTCCAACGTTCCAAATCCCCCCTGCAATTGACGGACTCTGACAAATGAACGCCTTGTTGTAAAGGCAACAAAACATCCGCCTTGTTGTTTCCTATCATGCACGAGTCCCCCGAATGTGTGCGTAAGCAGGTATTCTTACATTCATGGCCCACCACGCGTCAGAATCGGGATTCTTATGCCGTTTAGTTGAGGACGTTGGGGCAAGTTGTCCCGACCTTTGATGCTCCGTCCCAAGTGGTCTTGCAAAGATCAATTGCTTCCCCGAACTATCCTTAGAACAATCGCGAACATAGTGAGAAATTGCTAGGAAGCTTCCCAACCTTGCTGCTCCTGATGTGGCGACACTGTCCACTCAGCTGACACACTAGCAAGCAAGCAGGTGTAAGAAACAGCAAGGATCAGGCTAGGGAGACGCGCAAAGTCTCATAAGCTCCAATAGCTTAGTAATGTAGAGAGGAATGACAACAGACAAGCACACAGCATAAATACCTGCCGCGGCACACGGCGGGTGACGCACGCGGCAGTGTCAGTTTGTCCTAAAACCGGCTCAAAAACCACTATTTTGGCCGTAACTCTGCGCACAGGCATCCAAACGCAACACCGTCTAAACCTAGAGATGCAGAATCTTGAGCCGGACGCTACGACTGGTCACACGCACAAGTCCAGCATCGATCGGTGGACGGACAGTACAAAACATGCAAATCGGGCTCGAGAGCCAGTCCGCCGAGAAAACTCTAGCACCTGCAGAAAAACTGCAGAGCACCCCAGCAAGCACCTGGAACGTCGTGACAATCGTCCGACAGCTGCTGGTGGCTGGATCCACCAACCGCCAGTGCTCCGGCGCCAGCTGGGCCCGCATGAGGGATATGCACGAGCATGGACACGGCCGAGTGGTCACAGTAAGTTGTACAAATGGACAGAAACAACTCACACCACAACAATCCCCCATGACCCGATGGTACGCATGTCCATACACGTGCATAACTGACACATGTGCACAACAAGATGCTCGACAGTTCATGCTCACACACCCCCCTCTCAGTAACTCTCAGGCAAGGGGCGTAGCCCGAGAGAACGAATGGCCACCATGAACTTTCCACGCGCAAGTGCCTTGGTCAAGAAGTCAGCCCGCTGCATGTCCGCGCCGACCCAAATGATGGAGATCACCTGTCGCTCCACAAGATCACGCACAAAGTGATGCTCAACAGCAATGTGCTTCGTGCGTGCATGAAACACACCAGAGTTCTCTGCAATGGCAAGAGCACTCTAGTTGTCACAGCGTAGGACGATGCAAGGCACACACTGACGCAACTCACGAAATAGACGCTGCAGCCACACCGCCTCAGCAGCCCCAGCCCCTAGAGCAACATACTCAGCCTTTGATGAGCTACGTGCGATACAACCCTGCTTGCCACTACGCCACGACACAGCGGTGCCACCAAGCAGGAACACGTAGCCTGTCCGACTGCGCCCATCAGGACTCCATGCCCAATCACTGTCTGTGTAGCCGTCGACTACCACCGAACACTGCCGTTGAAAGCAGAGTCCGAGGTACTGTGTGGACACCACGTACTACACCACTCGCACAGCCGCATGAAGGGATCTCGCCCGAGGACACTGTGAGAACTGTGCAAGGACGTTGACGGCAAAGGCAATGTCGGGTCGTGTGGTAGTGGCCAAGTACATCAAGGAGCCAATCAGGCGCAAGTACAGGGTCACGTCCATTGTCTCCCCTAGGTCTGCGTGGTCATTCACCTTCAGGGCATCCTGCCCGTAAGGTGTGATGGGGGTGGAGGCTGTAGGAACTGCACCCAGGAGGTCAGCAAACCGCTCCCCCACAACGTGGGCGTAACGTGCCTGATGCAACAAGAGTGTCCATCGCTGACGATCACGCACGATCTCCATCCCGAGAAACACAGCTGCAAGACCAAGGTCCTTCATCCTGTGGGCAGCTTGGAGAACTGCCTTGGCCTCCTTCACGGCTTCGATAGAAGGAGACGCAATCAGGAGGTCGTCCACATAGACCAGGATGGCGGTGAAACTCTCAGCTGTCCGTCTGAGAAAGAGGGACGGGTCAGAGTCACTCTGTACTTTTACCGGCACGTGTCAGTGTACCAGTGATCTCCAAGTTCCAGCACCTCGGTGACTATTTCAGGCCGTACAAGGCCTTCCGCAAGCGCCAGACCTTGTCACCGACCTTGAATCCAGGTGGCTGGACCATGTAGATCTCCTCCTCTAAGGTGCCATGGAGGAACGCGTTGTTCACATCCATCTGGTGCAGCTCCCAGTCGTGGTGAGCAACAACCCCGAACAGAGCGCGAGCGGTGGTCATGCGCCCAACGGGTGCAAAGGTGTCAGTGAAATCTACTCCCTCAACCTGCGAGAACCCCTTGGCCATCAAGCGAACCTTGTAGCAATCCAGTGTGCCATCACGCTTCACCTTCTTGCGAAAGACCCACTTGGCCTGTACAGCCTTCCGCCCAGGCGGGAGGTCGACAAGCTCATAGACACCGTGCTCACGGATAGCTCTCAGCACATCCTCACAAGCAGCACGCCACAGGTCTGCATCGTGAGCTGAGAGTGCCTCCTTCAACGTGCCTGGATCAGGCATCGTCAAGGGAGTGCTCCGGGTGGCTAAGACACACGCCTCCAGACTCGGTCTCACCACGACAAGGTCGGCTGCGGCATCGCAAGCGACCAAGAACTCTCGAGAGACCAACTCGTGGCCGACAGGACGTGCTGGGTGCACCTCAGTGTAGTCTGCCTGGACACTTAGGCCAAGGGCCTTCGTGCCAGGCTCGCCACTCTGAACACTACGAGTCGGGCGTCTGGGCGCAGAGTCAGCAGTCCGCTGAGTCCTAGAGGCCAATGGTCGAAAGCGACCGCCGGGCTCGCGGGAGTAGCCCAATGCAGCGCTCACCGCAGGCTGTGGGGAAGGCTGCTGAGCCAGAGCCGTAGGGGATATGGGTGCATGCACGTGAGTGGGTGTGACGGAGGGGACTGACACTAGTACGGGATCAGGTGTGCCAGAGGGGACCGACACTGGTACGAGATTGGGTGTGCCAGATGGGACCGACACTGGTACTAGATCAGGTGTGCCAGAGGGATCTGACACCGGCACGGGATCATGTGTGCCAGAGGGGACTGACGCTCGTACGGGATCAGGTGTGGCACATGGGACCGGAACAGGCGCGAGATCGGATGCACCAGAGGGGTCCGACACCGGCACGGGATCAGGTGTGCCAGAGGGTACTGATGAGGCGACTGAACCCACAGCCACGATGGCCGTATCGTCAGCAGCCGGAGACCGGACCACAAGTGAGGAGGCCCGGCCGGATCCATCCGCAGGACTAGACTCCCCCATCCACCGGGAGGCCACACAAGTAGGAACGTGGTCGGCGACCAGCGACAGAATGCTGGACAAGTCGCGATAGGTGAGAGCCTCAAAGAAGAGAGCATCTCGAGACTCGACAATGTGATGGCGAGCAGGGTCCCAAAAACGCCAGGCCTTCGACCACGGGGAGATGCCGAGGAAGGTACACATGCGTCCCCGAGGTGAGACCTTAGACCCCTGCTGATCCTCGATGTACCAGACACAGGCGAGGGACCCCCAAATGCAAGCAAGACGGAGATCAGTACGATGGCCGAACCACAACTCGTACGGTGTGACATGGTCTGGGAGTGGACCATGCGGCAAGTGGTTCCAGACCCACGTCATGTAGGAGAAGCCCTCAAAGGCAAAGGACTCCGGTAGACCGCACTCAGACCGCATAGCGCGAACCGCATCCTCCATGGTGCGGTTCCAACGCTCAGGTACACCGTTCTACTGTGGTGTAGCAGGGGCGGAAAGCTGGTGAAAGATACCGTGCTCGGCAAAGTAGGCATCCATCTCGCCTAAGAACTCACCACCACGATCTGAGCGAAATGTGTGCAAGGTGTGACGAGACTGACGCTCAGCCATCACAAGCCACAGGCGGACCGCCAATGCGGCATCGCTCTTGTGGCGGAGGCTGTAGACCCACCGCATCTGGGTGAAGTCATCAGTCAGGGTGAGAACATATCGACCCCGATCAGAGAGGAACTCGACTGGAAGAGGACCGAGAAGGTCCGAGTGGACCAACTCTAGTGGGCGCAGTACCCGGGAGGAGGAGTCAGGGTAAGAGCAGCGATGCATCTTACCCTGGGCGCAAAAAAGACAATCGGTCTTGGGCGGCTTCTCAAAGGAAGCTGTGTCAAGACCGAGGGCTGGCTGAGTGCGAATGATCTTGGACACAGTGTCCGAGCTCACATGGCAGAGGCGACGATGTAACAAGCGCTGGTGCTCAGGGGAGAGAACAGCAGTGACAAACACTCGCGCAGAGGAGAGAGGTGGAGAAGAGACAGAGGGAGTGCAACAAGACACACGATACAGGTCATCAACGACAGAGGCACGAAGCACGATGGCGCGTGTGTCAAGAGCAGTCACTGTGGTACAGTCAGCAGAGTGCTCAACAGTGAGACCCATCCTGGTGCATGCACGAACAGAGAGCAGGTTGAGCTCAAGAGCAGGGACAAAGAGCACGTCAGAAATGTACAAGGGGCCACGCGGACCATCAAACCGCACAACTCCAACTCCCTGCACAGGCAACGACTGACCACACCCTATGCGAACAGACCGAACGGACGCAACAGGACCGAGCACAACAAAGTCACTACGATGACAGGTCATGTGATGGGTGGCCCCTGAGTCAATAATCCAGGTGCCACCCGGCTCACGACCAGTCGTCGACACTGAGCAACGGGCCACAGAACACTCTGCCTCTGCTGGACACTCAATAGAGGACCCAGGACAACAACGAACAGCACGAATATGTGACTCGTCAAGCCAGTCGGTACTGTCAGGTCCATCCTCATCGCAAGCCATCACAGCTCCACCACAAGCATCATCACGAGCAACAGACGCAGTAAGACAAGCTGTATTGGGACCACTCGGCTGTGATAACATACTCGCACCTCTCTGAGTACGAAGTGCCAGCAGCTGACGAAGCTCCGCGATCGTGCGATCCCGAGGGTCCACATCACCGCTGCCGCCTAATGAAACGGATGCGTCTGCTGCACTCGTGGTCGCAGCGCGCCCAGTCCGTGTGTCACGCGAGGAAATCCGCTGCGTGTGCGCCGCCTGAAGGCCGCGCATGATCTGAGTCCAGTCAAGGGGCTGCTCACACTCTGTGTAGCGGTGAGCGCCTCCACAGTTGTAGCAGTGGACAGAACGTCCACTGCCACTACTCGCCGGCTGCTGCTGCTGCTGCTGCTGCTGTCCCTTCCCACGTCACTTCTTCCCCTTCTTCCCCTGTGCGGCTACTGCAACGCCCTGAGTGTGGTCGCTCAGTGTAGAGGAGGAGGAGGAAGCGGTGGAGGTGGGACTGGTGAGTAGGGACCAAGGCGTAGGAGGCGTCGCAGTCACTGCTGCAACAAGTGGACTCTGCTCATGGGCGATGGCAGCCTCATGAGCCGATGTGGCCTGGATGAAGTACCGATGGGCCCAAGGAATGAGCTGTAGTGACTCTAACAACTCAGAGAGAGCCACACGATCGAAGCCCGTAAAGAGCTTCACGTGGTCCAAATGCGCCCCCATCATGATGGTGTCGAGTGCCCACAGCTGCGTCCCGCCACCGGTCCCAAGGCGCATGTAAAGGCGCATCGCGCGCCTCCAGTAGTCAGCTGCAAGCTCCGTGGGACCCTGACGGAGGGAGTGAAACTCACGTAGTCGGGCCGCCCTCGTGGCATGGGTCTCCGCATCGAGAAGTGTCAGGGCCAGCTCCCACCCCTGACGTGGATCTGCTCCAGTCCCGGTCCCGGCCTCACCAAGAAAGGGTCGGAAGTCGACCACAGTCTCCCGCGGCATGGCGTAGAGTAGGCCCCGCATCGCTCTCGTTGTTGTCTGGACCTGGTGAGCGTCGCGGGTCTGGTACTGGCTGTGGTAGTAGGGCCAGACACCCTCAGAATCGGCCCACACCTGAAATAAGGTCTCCCAGCAATCAAAGCCCTCCTCACTATCGTAACGGGGTGGAGGTGTCTCAAAGTCCTTCGGTCGCCGCTCCGTGGGGAGGGCGATCTCAGGCTCGGGAGACGGTGGACGAGGTATGGGGAGCCCACCAGTGAGAGAAACACCACCAAAGGTGAACGCTGCTGAATGACGCAGCTGATCCTGACGGCGGGAAGGTGGCGGAGTGGGAGGCTGTGATCCCAAACGTAACTCACGGGTGCGCTCCTCAAGCACACGAATCTCGTGCTCGCGTGAGTCATCCTCAATCTCCTCCTCATCCCAGGAGTCCACCTGTGATGAGTGATGCTGAGGCTGCGGCGCTGTGTATGGCGTAGACAGCTGAGCAGATGGTGCAGCTCCAGTAGATCCTCCAGGTGGCTACTGTGAAGCCATCGAACGACCCCGCAGTAACTATGTGATCTCCTGCAATGCGTCGGACTGCCTCTGCTACTGCCGGCGCATCTCGTCCTGTGACCGACGAAGCTTGTCGATCATGCGTGACTGCGATCGCGGACTCATAATGCCCGGAGAGGAGGAAGAGGGGTCAACGAGTCCTTTGTCCTTGTCACGGACCGGCGCCATCGCAACGCTCAGTATGCGGCCGAACGTCAAAAATACTCCAAACAAGAAATTGACAGCGTTTCTCGAGGATTTGAAACGTCTAGAAAATTTGACGTTTTGACCCCAAACTGTTGACGTCAGCAGAGTCGGTGATGACATCGGCGTTTTTAACGCTAGCGAAAAAAACGCTAGCATTTTTTCGCTAGCGTTTTTTACGCCAGCATTTTTTTTTTGGGCGGTTACGCAAACCCTGCATGACCGGTGGGGGTGACCTCGTCACCCCCTGCTCGCGACTGCGCAGGGGCTGCGTAGGCCTGCACAGTGCCACGCAGGCCTGCGTAGTACTACGCAGTTTCTGCGCAGCTGTGCAGCACTGCTATGCAGCAGCAATGTTGCGCAAGCTCGTAGCTGCGCGAATCTGCTGCTGATGTGCTGTTGTAGCCGCTGCCGCTGCTGCAATGCTGCTTTGCTGCTCCTGCTGCGCTGCTGGTGCTGCTCGCGACTGCTCGTGCCGGCGCAGCTGCAAGCTGGTGCCGCTGCTACTCCTTTTTTTTTTTGGCGCTGCCACTGCTCGCAGCCGCCGCCGCAGGCTGCTGCTGTGAGCTGCTACTCTTTTTTTTTGTGTACAGGCTGGCAGCCAGACACGGCTGCTGCTGCCACCCAATGCAGCTGCTGCCACCCGGTGCTGCTACTGCTGGCCGGCGTGGCTGCTGGATCTTGTCACTGCCGCAGCTCCACTTGCTACGGTGGTGGCGATTGCGTGGTGACGTCGCTGCTGCCAACATCGGCTGCGACGGGTCCCAGGATGTGGCGGCGGCGGTGACTCTCACTGCTGCTGCCTGTGCTGCGTCTCTGCGGCGCAGCTCAGCGAGAGGGGTCTTGCTGCTCTGATACCATGAGAAATTGCTAGGAAGCTTCCTAACCTTGCTGTTGCTGATGTGGCGACACTGTCCAGTCAGCTGACGCAGTAGCAAGCAAGCAGGTGCAAGAAACAGCAAGGATCAGGCTAGGGAGACGCGCAAAGTCTCATAAGCTCCAATAGCTTAGTAATGCAGAGAG
>SZWC01010015.1:3395-31989 GCA_023375785.1 Penium margaritaceum
CCGAGAAACACCGATGCAGGACCGAGGTCCTTCATCCTGTAGGCGGTCTGCAGGACAGCCTTGGCCTCCTTCACGGCCTCCAGAGATGGAGACGCAATCAGAAGGTCATCAACATAGACCAGGATGGCGGTGAGACGCTCGGGTGTCGGCAGGATGAACAGCGAGGGGTCAGCCTCGCTCTGTACGTATCCTGCACGAGTCAAGGTGCCTGTGATCTCCCGGTTCCAACACCGTGGAGACTGCTTGAGGCCGTACAAGGACTTGCGCAAGCGCCAGACCTTGTCACCGTCCTCAAAGCCTGGTGGCTGAGCCACGTAGATCTCCTCATCCAGAGAGCCATGGAGGAACGCGTTGTTCACATCCATCTGGTGTAGTTCCCAGTCATGCTGAGCCACTACACCGAACAGAGCTCGAGCTGAGGTCATGCGGCCGACAGGGGCAAAGGTGTCAGTGTAGTCAACTCCCTCAATCTGAGAGAACCCCTTGACGACCAAGCGGGCCTTGTAGCGTTCCAGTGAGCCATCCGGCTTCACTTTCTTGCGAAAGACCCACTTGACCTGAATCGCCTTCCTCTCGGGGGGAAGATCGACTAGCTCATAGACTCCGTGCTCTCGGATAGCGTGAAGCTCATCCTTGCAAGCAGCTCGTCAGGCATCAGAATCCTGCGATGAGAGAGCCTCCCTCAATGTGCCCGGATCAGGGGCCAGAGAAGGGGAACTCTGCGTGGCAAGTGCAGACGCCACAGTGTCAGGCCTGACTGCCACGAGGTCAGCTGCTGTGTCACAGGCGATATGGAACTCGCAAGTGACCAGATCGTGCCCGATGGGGCACGCTGGGTGTACCTCTGTAGGCTCAGTGCGGACACTGAGGCCTAGGGCCTTTGTGCCTGGATCACCGCTCGCGATGCTGCGAGTGGGGCGCCTGGGTCCATGACCCGACACCCGCTGAGCTCCGGAATCCAGTGGTCGAAGGCGACCACCGGGCTCACGAGAGTAACCGGAGGTCGAGGGACGCGCAGCAGGCGCTGAGACGGGCACGTCCACAGGGTCAGGTCCAACCGCAGCAGGTGAGGACTGAGACGAGGCAGCCGGGGATGCCGTGCGAGGAGACGCGTGTGTGGGGGACCCAGAGCTGGGGGTGTCAGCAGGTAAGGCCGGCCCGGACACTGAAAGAGTGTCAGTCGAAGCAGGGACATGCGTGGGTTGGAGTGGGTCAGACACCTGAGCAGGGGTGCTAGCAGGGATAGGTGGTGATGCAGGAGGAGGCATGAGGACCGTGGTGCCTGTAGGGTGTGAAGTGGGAAGCACAGGCGATATCTCTGGGCCAACGGCAATAATAGCCGGGTCGTCAAGTGCTGGAGACCAAGAGGGGGCTCGAGCGGACCCATCAGCCTGCCGACCAGTTGTCGACGGCGGAGGAATCTCCCCCATCCGCCGAGAACCCTCACAAGAAGGGACGTGGGCGGCAGAGAGGGCTGTGATGGAAGTCAGATCACGGTAAGTGAGTGACTCAAAAAACAGCGCGTCCCGAGACTCTATGACACGACGGCGAGTGGGGTCCCAGAAGCGCCAGGCCTTCGACCGTGGGGAGATGCCGATGAAGGCACACAAGCGACCCCGAGGGGAGACCTTGGACCCCTGCTGGTCCTCGGTGTACCACACGGAGGCCAGGGAACCCCAGACGCGAGCGAGGCAAAGATCAGCACGGTGGCCAAACCAGAGCTCGTACGGTGTAATATGGTCCGGAAACGGACCATGCGGGAGGCGGTTCCAGACCCAAGTCATGTAGGAGAAACCCTCGAAGGCAAAGGACTCCGGGAGACCGCACTCAGACCGCATGGCGCGGACCGCATCCTCCATGGTGCGGTTCCAGCGCTCAGAGACACCGTTCTGCTGTGGGGTGGCAGGAGCGGAGACCTGGTGAAAAATGCCGTGCTCAGCAAAGAAGGCATCCATCTCACCGAGGAACTCACCACCGCGATCCGATCGGAAGGTGTGTAGCGTGTGGCGAGACTGACACTCAGCCATCACGAGCTAGAGCCGAACCGCAAGGGCGGCGTCGCTCTTCTGACGCAGACTGTAGACCCACCGCATCCGGGTGAAGTCATCAGTCAGTGTCAAAACATATCGGCCCCTCTCGGACACGGACTCAACCGGGAGAGGACCAAGCAGGTCCGAGTGGACCAACTCAAGGGGACGTAGTGCTCGTGAACGCGAATCAGGGTAAGTGCACCGGTGCATCTTGCCCTGAGTGCAAAAAAGGCAGTCGGTCTTGGGTGGCTTCTCGAAAGAAGCCACGTCAAGACCAAGAGCGGGCTGTGTCTGGATGAGCTTCGCCACAGTGTCGGAGCCCACGTGACACAGACGGCGGTGAAGCAACCTCTGGTGGTCTGGGGATAGAACACCAGTGACAAAAACGCGACCAGAGGACGTAGGGGAGCGAGGGGAGGACGGCCGAGAAATGCGGTAGAGGTCATCAACAACTGAAGCACGCAGAACAATGCTACGGGTGTGACAAGTAGTCATAGTCGCCGAATCAGCAGTGTGCTCAACAGAGAGACCCATCAGAGTGCAGGCACGCACAGACAGCAGGCTGAGCTCAAGATCAGGTACAAATAGCACGTCAGAGAGATACAAGGGGCCAGACGGACCATCGAAACACACAACCCCAACACCGTGGACGGGTAAGGACTCACCAGAGCCGGTGCGAAGAGAACGAACAGTCGTGACGGGACCAAGAACCACAAAGTCACTGCGACGACACGTCATATGGTGAGTGGCACCGGAATCGATGATCCAAGTGCCACTGGAGTCACGACCGGTGGACGTCACTGTACAACAAGCAATGGAACACTCGGCATCAGAGGGACGCTGAGCCGTCAGTGGGACGGAATGACGTACATCACAAAGGTGAGACTCATGGATCCAGTCTGTGCAGTCAGGCCCATCCTAATCACATGCGGACTGTGCTCCCCCACACGTATCATCACGAGTCACGAAGGCAGACGAACAAGCAGTCTGTGACCCACTCGACGATGACAACACACTCGCACCTCCCTGTAAGCGAAGAGCCAGAAGATGACGTAGCTCGGCGATGGTGCGGTCACGTGGGTCTGGATCACTGCTGCTCGCTGGCGAGGACGCAGGAACAGCTGTAGTCGTAGTCGCCGCGCATCCCGAGGAGTGTGCGGCCGACGTCCCGGGCGCGGCACGAGCAGCATGGGCCGCCTGAAGTCCGCGGGTGATGCGCCCCCACTCAAGCGGCTGCTGGCACTCGGTGTAGCGATGGGCACCTCCACAGTTGTAGCAGTGGACGGAACGCCCACTGCTACCACTGGATGACGACTGCTGCTGGCCCGATCCGCGCTTCCTGTTCTTCTTCTGCCCCTGGGCGGCTGCTGCGACGCCCTGCGTCTGCGTGGGTGTAGACAGGGTCAAGGAGGAAGAGGAAGATGAGGTCGTGGTGGAGGTGGATGAGGGTGACTGCAGGATGGAAGATGGTGGTGAGGCGAGGACTGCTGCAGCGAGGGACGTCTCCTGATGTGCAACTGCAGCCTCACGGGTCGACGTCACCTGGAGGAACAGCTAATGCGCCCAAGGTAGCAGCTGCATGGAGGCCAAGAAGGGCTCGAGAACGGCGTCGCTGTACTGGTCGAAGATGTCGGTGTACTCCAGGCGAACTCCGAGCATGATCGCCCGGAGTGCCCACAGCTGTGTGCCCCCTGAGGTACCCATGCGCGTGTAAATACGCATGGTGCGTCGCCAGTAATCAGCCGCAGGCTCCGCTGGTCCCTGACGAAGCGAATGGAAAGCGCGGATGTGGGACGCACGCGTGGCGTGCGTCTCTACGGCCAGTAGGGACAGCGCCAGATCCCAGCCTCCACGAGGATCAGCTCCGGTGCCTGTGCCAGCCTNGCCAAGGAAGGGGCGGAAGTCGACGACAGTCTCGCGTGGCATAGCGTAAAGAAGTCCTCGCATGGCCCGAGCAGCTGTCGACACCTGTGCTGGGTCTGTAGTCTGGTATGGGCTGTGGTAGTACGGCCAAACTCCCTCGGAGGTGGCCCACACCTGAAACAGGATCTCCCAGCAGTCAAACCCATCCTCGATGATGTACCGTGGGGGTGGTGCCTGAAAAAGTCCTTTGGCTGCCGCTCCGTGGGAAGAGCAGCCGCAGGCTGAGGAGGGCGAGAGACAGGGAAGATACCTGGAAGGGGATAGTCACCGGGATAGTCAGGTGACGGTCGCACCGTAGGCACCACAGGAGATCTGGTGCCCGTCTGCAGCTGACGGAGGCGCTCCTGAAGGACCGGGATGTCATGATCCGGGGAGTCGTCTGTCATGCCTGGCATGAATGGCTCATCATCCAGGAGGTCTGAAGGTGGTGGGTCAGGCCGAGCACCTGTACCAGGTCCCTGAGCCGATTGCTGTGCAGAGAACGCGACGCCGGTAGCTCCCTCGGAACCCTGCCATGGAGCTGAGGACTGGCCACGCAGAAGCTCAGTCAGCGTGCGGATGGCCTCATTCTGCTCCTGCTGGAGGCGGCGCATCTCAACCTGCTGGCTCCGCAGGTCCTCAATGGCCTGCGAGCGTGGGCTCAGGACGCCAGAGGAGGAGGAGGAGCGATCACCAGTCGCCTTCCCCTTGTCCGACTCCATGTCGCCTCTCAGTATGGACAGGCAGGTCAGGTTTGTCGGACTTCAAAACCGTTAGCGTTTCTCGAGGAGTTGAGACGCTGGCAATTTTTGACTCTCCGGCCAAAAACTTGTCTAAGTATGGTGCTGACGTCAGTAGGTGGTTGCTGACGTCAGCAAGCAGGATGCTGACGTCAGCGTCGACGCCCTTTTTTTTTTATGTTCTGCTCGCGGTCTTACGCGAGCGTGCAGCCGCCCAGTGGCGGCTGCGCGGAGCCTGCGCAGAAGCTGCGTAGCAGCTTCCGCCTAGCTGCTACTGTAGCTGCGCAGGCAGCTGCAGTAGCAGCTACGTGGCTGCGTGCGCGGCGGTGGCAGCAGCAGCTGCACGCTGCCGCTGCTGCTGTTGCGCGCTGCAGCAGCAGCTCGCTGTCGCCGCCGCCCACTGCTGCTGCTGTGCTCCCGCGCTGCCACGCTGTCGCTGCTGCTGCGCTGCTACGCTGCTGCTGCTGCCGCTGCTACCGCCGCTGCTTCAGCTGCTGCAGCTGCGCTGCGGCTGCTGGTGCTGCTGCCGCCGCTACGGCTGCTAGGCTGCTGCTGCCGCCACTGCTGCTGCGCTGCTGCTGCCGCGGCTGCTGTCACGCTGCTGCTGCGGCTGTGGCTGCTGCGCTGCTGCTGCTTACTCAGCTGCGGTGGCGGTGGGAGAAGGGAAGCTGGCACCACCGCCGCCACGCCTCTCTGCGTGGTGGTACGCGTCGCTGCTGCTGTCTCTGCAGCTGCGAACTCACGTTGACGGCGGTCGACCGTCTCCAACGGGTCCCAGAAGGTCTGCTGCAGCGGTGACTCTCACTGCTGCTGCTCTGCTGCGTCTCTGCTGCGCAGCTCGGTGAGATCTGTCTCACGGCTCTGATACCATGAGAAACTGCTAGGAAGCTCCCTAGCCTCGCTGTTGCTGACGTGGCGACACTGTCCAGTTAGCTGACGCACTAGCAAGCAGGCAGGTGCAAGAAACAGCAAGGATCAGGCTAGGGAGACGCGCAAAGTCTCATAAGCTTCAATAGCTTAGTAAATGCAGAGAGAAATGACAACTGACAGGTCCAGGGCATTAATACCTGCCGCGGCGCACGGCGGGTGTCGCACGCGGCAGTCCAAGAGCTGTCCTAAAACCGGCCCAAAACCACTGTTTTGGCCGTAACTCTGCGCACACATGTCAGAATCCTATGTCGTCTGAACCTAGACGTGCAGAATCAAAAGACGCACGCAACGACTGGTCACATGCATGCATCCATCGACTGACAGCGAGTGTATAATGCAAAAACATGCAAATGGGGCTCATGCCCAGTCCGCCGAAAGGCGCCTGCAAGACGTAGAAGGCACAGCAAAGAGTCCCGGTGACATCTGGGGCTCTGGAAAAGTGGTCGGTCAGCTCCAGACGGGTAGTCCGCCGCCTGTCGTTGCGCCGGTGTCACCAGGGCCGCCTGCCTCAGGGATCTGCACGAGTATGGACACGGCCGAGTGGTCACAGTAAACTGTATAGGAACGGCACAAAGCACAACACTCGTGACCCCGGAAAAATGTCTCCGGGTGTCCGGGTCTCGACCACATCATGCATGGATCATACATAACACATGTAGGCAATGGGTCTCCACATCACACCGGTAGAACTCAACAGGTGCGCGGGTCTCGACCAGCATAACCTCGACCATAGCATCGTGCCACACCCCAAGTAACCTCGCTGTCCTCAAAAGGGTGTCAAGCCAAAGTCCACACACCAAATCCCCCTGGGCTGTAGAGGCTGACAGTACGAGCAAAGCTGATGGCTGCTCCTAGCACTATCGGTGAGGAGGGAGCACGGCTCCCCCATGGCCACATACCCCTGCACACCAATAGCAAGGGTGACGACGACGCTGGTTGGATGTGCTCGCACATAGCCTCACCCCGGAGCGGCGTTGTCGCTGTCATCGTCATTGCTGTCTTAGTCGTCACTTCTGTCGTCATCTGCTGATGTGACTGGTGTAGCGCTAAGGGCCTCCTCCAAAACAATCACCTACTGTATGGCCTCCAAATGCTGAGCTACATATCGCCTCACGGCCTCCACAGTGTCGAGGCACGTGTGGAGCTCGACAAGCTCTGAAGCGGCAGTCGACCGGCTGGCTACATGTGCGGCATGTAGACGGTCAGTCGCGAAACAAACCTGACGGTGGACCTCGATAGTGTGCGCGTCGGCACGAGCCAGAGCCTCTTGTAGCCTCGCGGTCGCACCCCGTAGGAAGGAGTGGAGCTTCGCCTGCTCGTCGCACAAGTCGACGTCCTCTACGTCAGTCGTCGACTGAAGAGGCGTCGGGCCACGAGGTGCTGGTAGAGCGGGAGCGCAAGACAATGAATCGCCACGTAAGTCGTCTGGAGCTGTAGAAACAACTGCTGCGAAGACACATGCTGCTCGTGACACACCTGTCGCTCGGCCGTCAGCTGCTGGCCGGACATCGGCATGTGTAGGTACAGCTGCATCCGCGACGACGTCGTGGTCATCGAAGGTGCAGACACTGCCGTGCTTCTCCTCGTGACCCATGGTACGTAGCTCATCATCCACCTGCTGCTTGAGGTCTGCCTGTCCCAGACGTCCATCCTTTAGAGACCACTCAGCTGTCTCGAGACGCTTGTGTACATCCTCCACACACTCCTTGACAGCCCGTTGTGCTGAGAAATCCACGGTGTAAGAACGGTTGCTGGCCTCCCGGAGCTCGACCATGAGACTCTGCACGTGCGCCTCCGCTCGAGCCACCACTACCTCCTGCTCGTCGACTGCGGAGCGTAGGCGCTCGGGTACAGGAACTGTAACTCGGACGAGAGTAGTCGTGTCCTCGAATGGAACCTCCATGGTGTCTGCGGCACCGGTCAAGACAGCGAGTTGTCGGAGGTCCGCAGCTCGCTCTGCATCCTTCATGTCGTACACGCGGACGTCTGCTCTCACCGAGGGGCCATCTCGTGCATGTGCCGCGGCGACTGCAAGAACGGCAGCGCACCGGGCCTCTACGTCTACCTCCGACCCTGCGTCCGACCACTCCACTACGGACGACTGATCCTCATAGAGGAAGTCTGCCTCGTCCTGGTTATCCGTCACCTGCTCCTGCTGCCCAGCACTATCCGTCTGAACCACCAAGGCATCTACTGGGGGTCGAGTATGAGCATCTCTATCGCCTGCTCCTGCTGCTGCTCCTAGCACCATGGCATCTGTCTCTACACCAGCTAACGTGGGAGCGTGCACACCGTCAGGTGCAACTTCTGCATCGGTCGTCGTCATGTCATCAGCCAGGGTATCAACAAACACCATCTTCATCCCAGACTCAGACTCAGTGTCGGACCAATCCTCCTTCGACAAAGAGTCTCCATCTGGGCGAATGTCTCCCCCCGCCAAACTCTCCGCTAGCTGAGTCTGCTGTGTAGCGTCATCCGCCTCAATCATCCTACGCTGTAGAGCAGTCGCCTCACCAATGCTGAGCTCCGACGCGGTCGTCAGTGGACAAACCATCCCCCCCAGGACTGACACATCGGCAGGAGCCGTGGGGACTCGGCATACCAACCCGTGGACAGGAGACGAGGGGGTCTCGTCACCGGAGACTCCTCCCACAGCCGTGTCTCATGGTGCTGCCTGTGTGCGCCGTGCAAGACGAGCAGCTCGCCGACGCGCACGACGAGTGCAAGAACCAGTGGTACGACGAGGGGCTTAGGGTCCGTCCGTCGGTATGATGCTGACAGCCTCCAAGACGGAGCGGAGGGCGATGGGTGTAGAAGAGAGATCCAATGTACTAGCATGGTCGGAGGACGAGATGCAGGATCGGAAGGAAGATGAGGATGAAGTGGGAGGCAAAACCTGCGACGGGGTGGCAGCTCGCTCGGAAGTCACGTGGTTAAGGAGCTGCTGGACCATGCGCTGGAGGTTCCGGACCTTCATGTATAGGGCGGCCATATCACCACGCAGAAGCGTTGTGGCATCAATTGGTGACGTATCCACTGTAGGAGGAGGTGGAAAGGATCGTACCCAGGGGGGATGCCACCCAGGAGGGCGCTGTCGGCACTGGCGCCAGCCATGCTGCCTAACTCGACAGTAATAGCACGAAAACCTTGAGGACAAGTGGGACTCGTGCCATGGCTGGATCGGCCACTGTACCTGTGGCAACTGCCACGGCTGAGGCTCAGGCGCAGACCAAGGCGATGGCAACGCCCACAGCCACGCTGCGTAGCTTATGTCGAGAGCTGAGCGTAGGTGATAATCTCACATAGTCGACCTCAATGGTGCAAAGCACCATGTAGAGGCATACGAATGTAGCAACGTCTCTCAGACGGGCTGCGATGTCGTTAGTCAAGGTGACAACCTCAGCCGTAGTGTGTTGCTACAATGTTGCACCCAGTGATGATGGCGTAACTATCGCAACGTGCGACCTCAATTCGCCTTCAGTGCCACTGATGCTGCACCGGGTGCCGTCATCAACAGACGGCTGTGGCCTCAAGCCACCTTCGCTGTTGCTACTACTGCTAGGACTCTCGCGGTGGCTGCTGCTACAGCGGTTCCCGTCGTCAGCCGACGGTAGTGGCCTCAAGCAACACTAAAATGGAAAACAATAAAACAAAAAAAATCACCCCCTTTTTTTTTGTTCACCGACGCTCGGCGCGAGTGGGGTACCCCTTCCTGGGCCTTACTCAACTTCCCCACTCGAGGACCCCCTGTCCTCCTTCTCCCCCTCTTTTTTTTCTCCAGTCTGGCTCGACCCTTGCTTCGAGCGAGCCCGCTCGGCGAGCCCGTCGAGCGAGCTCGCTCGGCGAGCTTGCTCGCTGCGAGCAAGTAGCCTCGCGCTACTTGCTCGCACCGCGAAGCTGCAGTGCAGCTTCGCGGGGCAAGCAAGCATCAGCAGTGGCTATTGCTGCTGTGGCTGCCACTGCTACGCGGGCTACTGCTGCTGTTGTAGCCCGCGTGAGTAGCCGCGGCTGCACGTTGCAGCTACCCGCCGACACCACCACTGGTGCTGATGCTACCGCTACGCCTGCTGCACACTGCTGTTGCCGCTGTTGCTCACTGCTGCCTGCTGCTACTGCTCGCAGCCGCTAGATGCTACTGCCCCTCGCTGCTGTTGCTGTTGCCCCTTGCTGTTGTTGCTGTTGCTTGCTACTATCGCGTGCTCCAGCTACACCTGCAGCTGATCGCCGCCGGACCTGCTGCTGTAGCTGCTGCCCGCCGCTGCTACTACAAGTTGCTGTTGCTGCAACGTGCTGCCACTGCTCGCAGCCGCCGCTGCTGCAAGCTGCTGCTTCTCCTGCGAGCTGCTTCTCCTCCTTATTCTTTGTCTACATACCTGTAGCCAGACACGGTCGCTGCTGCCACCCGGTGCTGCTGCTGTACTGGGTGCTGCCCGTAGCCGCTACTGCCGCAGGTGCTTCCCGTCGCTTATTGCTGCTACAACCGCTGTTGCTTGTAGCTACCACCGTTGTCTCTACTACCTCCACCACTCTGCTACAACGTAGTCGTGTTGGGTCCCTTGAGGATCTGCTGATGTAGCTATGGGTGGCTGCTGTTGCTGCCACTCACTGCTACTACATCTCTGCTGCATAGCACAATGAGCTGTGGCTCATTTGCTCTAACACCATGAGGATCTTCCTAGAACCTTCCTAACTACCTTTCGCAACACTAGGTGTTAGCGCTAGGTCAGCGTGTGACAACATTCACAAGTCAGAGACAAAACTGCAAGGGGCTGGGTAGGGACACGTACAGAGGGTCAGGAAGCTCAAAATGAATGTAATTGCAGAGAGAGATAACAAATGACAAGTCCACAGCATAAAGACCTGCCGCGGCACACGACAGGTGTCGCACGTGGCAGTGCAAGGTCTGTCCTAAAACTGGCCCCAAAACAGTGTTTTGACCGTAACTCTACGCAGACAAATCAGAACGCTACGCCGTCTGAACCTAGAGATACAGAATCTCAAGCGGGACGCTACGACTGGTCACACGCATAAATCTGGCACTGATCAGTGGACAGAAAATGCAAAACATGCAAATCGGGCTCAAGAGCCAGTCCACCGAGAAAACTCTAGCGTCTGCAGAAAAAACGCAAAGCACCCCGGCAAGCACCCAGGGCGTCGTGGCAGCTCTCTGGTAGCTACTGGTGGATGGAGCCACCACTCGTCGGTGCTCCATTGCCAGCTGCGTCCGCATCAAGGATAGGCTGTAAAAAACCTGCAGGAGGTTTGAGACAGCATCCACGACGTTGGGGCAGTCATTGGTCAGCTGGGAGTGGGTGGTCCACCGCCTGTCGACGCGTCGGTGTCTCCAGGCTCCGCATCCGGGACCATGTCTTTGTGCTCTCCTGTACCGCTGCTCTCCTTGCCGTCGCTCGTGACAGGTGGAAGCCACACACACCAACACTCCCCCTGGCTGACACAAATGTCAACATAACGATGTCTGAGTGAAGGCAATAGATGATGGCTCGGGCAACCAATCATAGGGAGCACTCATCAAGCATACCACAGCACAGGGTCTCCTCGTGACAATGGTGCATCCCACAAAATACCCGGGTCTCGACCATGCACGAAGTCAATCTCACACCTACGTATCAAACATCATGCAAGAGAGACTGAGAAACAAGGTATCCTCGTCACCCCGGAAAAATGTCTACGGGTGTCCGGGTCTCGACCACATCATCCATGGATCATACATAACACATGTAGGAAATGGGTCTCCACATCACACCGGTAGAACTCAACAGGTGCGCGGGTCTCGACCAGCATAACCTTGCATGGATCATACATAACACATGGAGGCAATGGGTCTCCGCATCACACCGGTGAAACTCACCAGGTGCGCGGGTCTTGACCAGGATAACCTTGACCATAGCATCGTGCCACACCCCAAGTAACCTCTCTGTCCTCAAAAGGGAGTCAGGCCAAAGTCCACACATCAACAAACCGTAGTACATGGGATACCCTTGCTTGAAGGTCATACTCTATCACGATAGAAAATCAGTACACGGTACTCAATGGATAAGTATTTAGTCTAATCGACAAGATCCGTATGATC
The DNA here is from genome assembly GCA_023375785.1 of Penium margaritaceum. NCBI lineage: Eukaryota > Viridiplantae > Streptophyta > Zygnematophyceae > Desmidiales > Peniaceae > Penium > Penium margaritaceum. The sequence continues at coordinate 15,089 of SZWC01010015.1, forward strand.
CTGTGAGAGGATTGCAAGGCATCACATTCGAGATTCTCGATCTCATCTTGACCATTTTGAGAGTAAGAATGAGATTCTCAATCTCGTAATGTGAGACTGAGAAAATCTCAATCTTGAACTATACTCTATGATGAAATCTCTTTCTCATGTGGATCTTGAAGTTGAATGCCGAGACTTTAACATTCTCAAATTTTATAATGTACACTTCAATTTTGTTTTGCTAAAAATGACGTGGTACATGCATACATACACGTGGGCATATGGATATCTAGTTTAGGGTAGATCGCTAATGGGGATTTCGTAATGAAACATTTTCAACACAAAGATTGTTCATCTCCTTGCGAAGAAGATTCCATACACAGGTTCATCGCGACTCACTAGACCTCTCGGTCCATTGTTGGCTAGAATCGTCACGTCGCGAAACTGACCGGGTCTCCTAGCCTGACCCTTGCTGTACACAAGGGTCAGGCTAGGAGACACAAGGCAAAGTGTCAGAATACATCAATAGCATTTGGAGAGAGAGATGGCAAATGACAGGTCCATAGCATAAGTACTTGTCGCGGCGCACGGCGGGTGTCGTACGCGGCAGCACAAGGTCTGTCCTAAAACCGGCCCAAAACCACTGTTTTGGCCATAACTCAGCGTAGACATGTCTGAACGCTACGTCCTATGAACCTAGGCGTGCAAAAATACAAGCCAGACGCTAAGATTGGTCACATGCATGTATCCGGCATAAAACAGTGGACACAGAATGCAAAAACATGTAAATCGGGCCCACGTCCAGTCCGATAAACTCCTACGTGCTGTAGAAAACCTGTAAGAGGTCCCTGGCAGCGTCTAGAGCTCTGGGACGGTCGTCGGTCAGCTCCAAGCTGGTAGTCCACCACCAGATGGCGCACCAGTACCACATGGGTCCGCATCAGGGATCTGCATGAGCAATGGACATAGCCGAGTGGTCACAGTAAACTGAATAGGTCGACAGGAATGTCACAAATCACAACACTCCCCCATGACCCGATGGTACGCATGTCCATACACGTGCAACATTGAAACAAGTACAACAACGAGTGCAGAATCAGTCGTGACACAGACACAGACACATCCCGCACTCAACCACTCTTAGGCAAGGGGCGAAACCCAACAGAACGAATGGCCACCAGAAAATTCCAACGTGCCAGTGCCTTTGTCAAGAAGTCAGCACACCAATGTTAGTGCCAACCCATATGACAGAGATCACGTGTCGCTCCACCAAATCACGCACAAAGTGATGCTCAACCGCAATGTGCTTCATGCAAGCGTGAAAGACACCAGAGTTCTCCGCTGTGATAAGAGCACTCTCCTTGTCGTAATGAAGCATAATGGCAGGTACTGACTAACCTAGCTCAAGGAACAAGCGATGCAGCCACACTGCCTCAGTAGCCCTTGTACCCAGAGTAACATACTCTGCCTCCGACGAGCTATGTGCAATGCAGCCCTACTTCCCGCTGCGTCAGGACATAGCGATACCACCGAGAAAGAACACATAACCGGTGCGACTGCGTCCATGTGGACTCCAGGCATAATCGCTGCCGGTGTAGCCGTCAAGAACCACCAAACACTACCGGCAAAAGTAGAGTCTGAGGTACGGTGTGGAGACCACTTACCGCACCACTCGCACAGATGCATGAAAGGCTTTAGCACGTGGAGCTTGTAAAAACTGTGCAAGGAGGTTGACGGCGAAGGCAATGTCGGGGCGTGTGGTAGTGGCCAAATACATCAGAGATCGGATGAGGCAGAAGTACAAGGTTACATCCACTGTCTCTCCCACTTGTGTGGGATCGTCCACTTTTAGGGCATCCTACCCATCAGGTGTGAGAGGTGTGGAGGCCGTGGAGGTCACTGAAGCGCTCCACCACAACACGTGCGTATCGGGCTTGATGCAACAGAACTGTCCGATGTCTACAGTCTCGCACAATCTCTATGCCAAGGAACACCGGTGTAGGACCTAGATCCTTCATCCCATAGGCAGTGTGGAGGACTGCCTTGGCTTCCTTCATGGGCTCCATGGAAGGAGACGTGATTAGGATGTCGTCCACATCGACCAAGATGGTGGTGAACCGCTCAGGCATTTGTCGGATAAAGAGAGAGGGATTTGCCTCGCTCTGTATATATCCCATTAGAGTCAGGGTGCTAGTGATCTCCTGGTTCCAACATTAAGGAGATTGCTTGAGACCGTACAAGGATTTGCACAAGCGCTAGACCTTGTGGGAGTCCAGGAGGACAATGGATGTTCCTCCGTGTGATCAGTGCTGGCACTCAGGCCTAGGGCCTTTGTGTCGGGATCACCACTCGCGATGCTGCGAGTGGAGCGCCTGTTTGCGGGACCTGACAATCACTAGACTCCGGAGACCAATGGTCCAAGACAACCGTCGGGCTCACGCGAGTAACCTGGGCTCGAGGGGCTCACCTCAGGCTCAGAGATAGGCACAACCACCGTTGGTGAGGGCTGAGGTAGGGGAACAGGTGATGCAGTGTGAGGAGATGCGTGTATGGAAGACATGGGATTGGGTGCGACAGTAGGAGCGGGAGTCAAGGCATGACCATGCATAGAGGCGGGAGTACTGGTAGAAAAAGGTACAGAAACAAGGGTACTTGTGGGGTGCGAAGGAGCAAGGGTAGAAGCCGGCTGTGCTGGAGAGGTCCGTGAAGGAAAAGGGGTAGAAGCCGGCTGTGCTGAAGAGGTGTCTGGGCAAAGAACAATGATTGCTAGGTCATCAAGAGCAGGAGACGAAGAAGTGGAGGGAGCTCGAGTGGACACATCAGTGGGGCGAGAGTTGCTCGCAGGCCCAGACTCCCCCACCCGTCGAGAAGCTCACACGGAGGAACGTGAGTGACAGACAACGACGTGATCGAGGTCAGGTCACGGTAGGTGAGAGACTCAAAGAAGAGCGCGTCGCGGGACTCAAGGATGCGACGATAGGCGGGATCCCAAAACCGCCAGGCCTTGGATAGCGGGGAGATGCCCACAAAGGCACACAAGCGACCCCAAAACGAGACCTTGGATCCCTGCTCGTCCTCGGTGTACCACACACAAGCAAAGTATCCCCAGACACGAGCGAGACGCTCGTGTCAGCACGGCAGCCAAACCAGTGCTCGTACGGTGTAACGTGGTCCGGAAGGGGACCGTGCAGCAGGCGGTTCTAGACCCACATCATGTAAGCGAATCCTTCAAAGGCAAAGGACTCTGGGAGACCGCACTCAGTCCGCATAGCGTGAATGTTGCGGTTCCAACATGTTGCGGTTCCAGCGCTCAGAGACATCGTTCAGCTGAGGAGTAGCAACAACAGAGAACTGGTGAAAAACCCTAAGCTCGGCAAAGAAACTGTCCATCTCGCCAAGGAAACTCGCCGTCTCGATCCGAACGGAAGGTATGCAGTGTGTGGCGGGACTGACGCTCAGCCATCACTAGCAAGAGGCAAACCGTGAGAGCGCCGTCACTCTTCTAGCGTTGGCTGTAGACCGACCGCATTCGAGTGAAGTCATCAGTCACGGTCAGGACGTATCGGCCATGATCAGACAGAGACTTGACAGGAAGAGGATCGAGAAGGTCTGAATGGACCAACTCGACAGGGCGAAGTGCGCGAGAACGGGAGTCAGGGTATGTGTAGCGATGCATCTTACCTTGAGCGCAGAACAGAAAATCGGTCTTGGGTGGCTTCTCAAAAGAAGCCGCGTCAAGACCGATTGCGGGTTGTGTCCGAATGAGTTTCGACACAGTGTTGGAGCTCACATGACACAGAGGATGATGCAGCAGTCGCTAGTGCTCAGCAGACATGACGCTAATGACAAACTCACGAGGAGGAGGGAGGGGAGCAAGAAGGAGATGAAATCCGAGAGACACAATACAGATCATCCACAACATAGGCATGAAGAACAACGCAACGAGTACCAAAAGCTGTCAAAGTCGCGGAGTGAGTAGTGTGCTCCACAGAGATTCCCATGAATGTGTAGGCACACATAGAAAGCGAGATGAGCTAAAGAGCAGGCACAAAAAGCACCTCCAAAAGATACAGGGTGCAAGACGAACCATCAAAGCACACAACCCCAAAACCTTTGACTGGCAAGGTCTGACCAGAGCCTATGCGAACGGAGTGAACAGACGAAACAGGACCGAGAACAACGAAGTCACTACGTCGACAGGTCATGTGATAAGTGGCACCAGAATCGATGATCCAGGTGCTACCGGAATCACGACCAGAGAACGTCACTGTACAACAGGCAATGGAACACTCGGCCTCAGACAGGCGTTGAGCAACAGGTGAGGAGGAATGACAAAGGGCGCAGAGATGCGACTCATGAATTCAATCGGTACTGTGAGGCTCATCGTCATCACATGCCAGCTCTGCCACCCCACACAAGTCATCGCGAGTGACGAGAACAGACGAAAAAACAGTCCGTGAACTACCCGGTTGTGACAACACACTCACACCTCCCTTAAAGCAAAGCGCCAAAAGGTGAAGGAGCTCGGCGATTGTGCAATCACGCAAGTCCGGATCGCTACTGCTTGCCCGTGAGGAAGCACGAACTGCTATTGTCGTAGTCGCCGCGCGACCGGAGGTTGTGCTACTCGACGCAACCCGCTGCGCGTGTACAAGCTGAAGACCGCGAGTGATCTGTGCCTAGTTTAGCGAGTGCTGGCACTCGGTGTAGCGATGAGCGCCTTCATAGTTGTAGCAGTGGACAGTATGTCCACTGCTAATGCCTGATGGCCGCTGCTGATGCGACTGCTGCTAGCCCGAACCATGCCTCTTCTTACCCTTCTTCTCCTGTGCTGCGGCTGCCACACCTTGCATTTGTGTCGGGGTAGTCGGGGTGGAAGGAGAAGAGGAGGGTGTGCCAGAGGATGAAGAAGTGGTCTACAAGAGGGGGATCGGCGGCGACGCGATGACCGTTGGAGCAAGGGAACCCTCCTGATGGGTAATGGCTACCTAGCAGGCGAAAGTCACCTAGAGGAAGAGCTGATGTGCCCAAGGTAGAATCTGAACAGAGGTGGAGAATTACTCGAGCACAGTGTCGCTGTACCACGAGAAGATGTCTGTGTGCTCAAGACGGAATCCGATCAAGAATCTGCGAAGCGCCCAAAGCTATGAACTTTCGGAAGTCCCAAGGCGCGTGTAGATGCGCATGGCACGCCGCCAGTAATCAGTTGCGGACTTAGCAGGTCCCGGATGAAGGGAGTGGAAAGCGCGAATGTGAGCCACACGAGTGGCGTGCGTCTCTACAGCAAGTAGGGACAGGGCCAGGTCCTAGCCCCAACGTGGATCAGCACCCACGCCTGTGCCGGCCTCTCGAAGGAAAAAGGAGAAAGTCCACCACAGTCTCGTGCGGCATGATGTGAAGGAGTCCGTGCTTGGCCCGAGTCGCTGTCAGCACCTGAGCACGGTTCATAACCTGATACGGATTGTGATAGTAAGGCCATACCCCCTCTGAAGTGGCCCAGACATGGAAGAGAGTCTCCCAATAGTCAAAGCCGTCCTCGCTGACATAGCATGGAGGCGATGTCTCGAAGTCCTTGGGTTGTTGCTCCGTGGGGAGAGCAACCACAGGCTGAGAGGGACGAGGGATGGGGAAGACACCGGGTTGAGGAAAGTTGCCGAGGTAGGGATCAGGAGAGGATTGGATCTCCGGAAATAGGGAACCGGAACGGGTCTGCAGCTTGCGGAGACGCTCTTGAAGTACGCGAATCTCCCTCTCATGGGTGTCATCCTCCATACCTGGCATGCGAGGGTCCTCATCCAAAGAATCTAAAAGTGATGGGTCCTATCCTGCTGCTCTCCTCGGTGTAGATGGCGACTGCTGTGCAGAAGGCATGGTACCGCCGACTCCCTGGAATGCGTGCTGTGGGGCCGTGGACTGACCACAAAAAAGATCACTGAGCGCACGGATGACGTTAGTCTGTTGTTGCTGCTGACAACGTATCTCATCCTACTGACTCCGCAAGGCCGCAATGGCCTGCGAGCGTGGGCTCATGACCCCTGAGGAGAGGGATCTGGTCGTCCTTTGCCCTTGTCCCTGGTCGGAGCCATGTCGATGCTCAGTATGGACCATGACAACAAACCAGTCGGATTTCAGAACGGTCAGCGGTTCTAGAGGAGTTGAAACGTTGGAATTTTTTTTTCTTCTGACCCCAAATTTTGACTAAGGTAGGTACTGACGTCAACAGGGGTTTGCTGACATCAGCACGGACCTGATGACGTCAGCAAATAAAATGTTGACATCAGCATGGTTTTCCCTTTTTCCTCTTTTTGGTTGACAATCCTTGCGGCTGTTGGGCGGCTACTCCATGGCAATCGCGCGGAAGCTGCGCGTAAGCTCCGTAGTAGCTTTTGCTTGCTACTGTTGCTGTTGTACACGCACGTGCAAGAGCAGCAGTGCAGCTGCTTGCGCAACTGTGGCAGGAGCTGCGCGTTGATATTGTGCCGCGACGCTGCTGCTGTGCCGCGGCGCTGTTGCGTGCTGCTCTACCTGCGCATTGTCGTTGCCGCTGCCACGCTATTGGTGCTGTTGCTTGCTACTACTACTGCTATGTGCTGCTACTTGTTGTTGCTATTGCACGCCATCGCCTGCTGCGCCTGTTGCTTGCTGACGCTACGCAACGCTGCTGCGCGGTGCTCTTGCTGTACGTTGCTACTATCGCGCGCTGCTGACGATGCTGCCCGTCGCCACCTGCTGCGGTTACGGCCAGCTGCCGCCGCTGCCAACGCCTATGGCAGCAGCTGCTAGCGGCTACCTCCTGTTGCAGCTTTTGCCTGCTACTGCTAGCAACTGCTGTTGATGCACTTTCACATGCAGAAGGTGGGTGTCATCGCAAGCAGTTGGGTGACATCGACAGGCCCCTATGGATCGGCTACAACCGTGACGCTCACTGTTATAGCTCTACTGCATCTCTGATGCGCAGCTCAACAAGAGCTGTGTCACCGCTCCGATACCATGAGATGCGTGGAAGCTTCCTAGCGACACAGCCGTTGACTAAGCGTCAGTGCATGGTCAGACGGTGACGACAGTCACAAGACGTACACACAACGGCAAGGGTCTGACTAGGGGACACAAAACAAAATGTCAGAATGCTTCAATAGCATGTGTAGAGAGATGACAAATGACAGCTCCACAGCATATACACCTGCCGCGGTGCAAGGCGGGTGTCACATGCGATAGTGCAAGGTTTGTCCTAAAACCGACCCAAAAACACAGTTTTGGTCGGAACTCTGCGCAGACAAGTCAAAATGCTACGGCATCTAAACCTAGACGTGCACCGTCACAAGCTTGATGCTACAACTACATGCTTGCATCCGGCATCAAACGGTGGACACACAATGCCAAAACATGCAAATCGGGCCCACAACCAGTCGACCGATAAACTCCTACGTGCTGCAGAAAAACTGCAGTAGGTCTTAGGGAGCGTACAAAGCTCTGGAACGGTCGCCGACGAGCTCCATGCTAGTATTCCACCACTAGCGGACGCACCGGTGCCACCTGGGCCCGCTTCAGGGATTTGCACAGGCATTGACACGACCGAATGGTCACAGTAAACTGTACAAGTCAACACGATTGTCACAAATCACAACAATTCCAACAACACGTAAGTATTTTTTAGTGCGTCATATCTGTCTCATGTCTAGTGCTAGAAGGCACAGTGTAGTGAGAGACAGCTTCCTAGCACTGCTATCAGTGGCATGGCAGTACAAGCCGGCCAACTATCTTACAAGCACACATAGGTGGAGGTGAAAACAGCAAGGGGTTGGCTAGGGACACAAGTTCAAGTGTCAGAAGCTGCAAATGTTGAATTGTGCAGAGAGAAATGACAACTGGGGCCTGGACAACCTAAATAGTGTGACGGCCCTAGTGAATGCACACACACGCGGCGCACAAGGGCGTTATCTTCTAGCAGGACAAAATAGTGGCAGAAACACAGTTTTGGCCATAACTCCCTACAGATACGTTTGAACGATGAGCCGTTTGAACTAGAACGGCCGCATGGATAAGATCTACGTCCTGATAGGCTGCACGCCTATGTGCTGTCTCACAGCACGAATCTATAAAATACGAGAGTCTTTTGGGCGCTCGTTGCCGTGGGCCGCCGGTCTTCTGCCACCGTCGCCTGTCTCAGGGATCTGCACGTGAATGGACATGAGTCGAGGGGTCACTGTATGCCGTGTACGACACACACAACAACACTCCCCCATGACCGGAGGGTGAAACACGTCCATGTACATGCAGACACTATCGCTGTATAGAGCAGGAAATGCACAGCCGCTCCAAGCAGCAAACACCGCACACGCAAGGTGGCACACGAGGAATCAACCTCCAACAGGGATGGGGCAGAGTCCCACGGAACGAGTAGCTGCATGAAACTTCGAACGACCCAGAGCCTTGGTCAGAAAATCTGCGCACTGCCTGTCAGTGCCCACGTGGATGACTCAGATCTCACTACGATCAACCAGATCATGCACAAAGTGGTGCTCGACATTGATGTGCTTTGTGCGTGCATGGAACACACCTGAGTTCCTGGCAATGGCCTCCGCGCTTATGTTGTCGCATTGGAGAACCACGGGGGGAATGGACTGACGCAGTTCACGCAACAGACGGACAAGCCAGACACACTCTGCTGCACTGGTGCCTAGAGAAACATACTCTACCTCAGTAGTACTGCGTGCGATGCAACCCTGCTTCTCGCTTCGCCAGGACACTGCAGTGCCTCCAATGAGAAAGATGTAGTCGGTGCGGCTCTTGCCATCTGGACTCCACGCCCAGTCACTGTCTGTGTATCCATCGAGCACAACGGACACCTGCTCGTGAAAGCATAGGCTGAAGGGTGCGGTGGACAGGATGTGGCGCACACACCGGACTGCGGCCTCCTGTGTTCGCTGGCGTGGAGCATGCAAGAACTGGGAAAGCAGGTTGGCAGTGAAGGCAATGTCGGGCCGTGTCGTTGTGGCCAACTACATGAGCGAGCCGATGACTCGTAGGTACAGGGTCACATCGACTGGCTCCCCCAGGCCAGCTGGGTCATCCACCTTCAGGGCGGTCTGTCCCTTAGGGGTCATGAGCGTGGAGGCCGTGCGGATGGTAGCGAGGAGGTCTGCAAAGCGCTCCCCCATAGTCTCTACGTAGTGTCCCTGATGGACACGGAGTGTGCGGCGGACACGGTTGCGCACGATCTCCATCCCCAAAAAGACAGAGGCCTTACAAAGATCTTTCGTCTTGTAGGCCGAGGAGAGAACGGTCTTGGCAGCGGTCACTGCTCCCAGGTCGGGCGAGGCGATCAGAAGATCTTCCACGTAGACGAGGATGGCAGCGAGCGGTGGTGGGGACTGTGAGAGGAACAAGGATGGGTCAGAATCACTCTGAACGTACCCAGCGCGTCTCAGCGCGCTGGTGATCTCCTGATTCCAGCAGCGAGGTGACTGTTTCAAGCCGTACAAGGCCTTCTGCAGCCGGTACATGCGACCGGTACCATCCTCAAAGCCGGGTGTCTGGACCATGTAGATATCCTCCTCAAGGTCCCCGTTCAAGAACGCGTTGTTGACATCCATCTGATGGAGTTCCCAGTCGTGCTGTGCTACCTGGCTCAGTAGCGTGAGCGTGGTCGTCATCCGGCCAATAGGGGCAAAGGTCTCGGTGTAATCCACGCCAGGGACCTGAGAGAGGCCCTTTGCTGTCAAGCGCGCTTTGTAGCGCTCCACAGTGCCGTCTGGTTTTATCTTATTGCAGAGAACCCACTTGGCCTTGATGGCCTTGCGGTTCTTCGGCAAGTCCACAAGCTCAAAGACGCCGTGCTCTCGGATGGCATCGAGCTCAGCCTAGCAGGCAGTACGCCACTGCTCAGCGTCGGGGGTTGACAAGGCCTCAGAGACATCACTGGTACACCACTGCTGGTGGGATCGGGAGACAGCACTGGTGCAGTGCGTGTAGCTAGGGCATACGCCGCAGAGGGAGGGTCGATCGTCACCATGGACTGAGCAGTGTCACGAGCAAGACCACGCTCATGAGCAAGTAGTGCTTTACCAGTGGCACAGCCGGGGTGGACCTCAGCAAGGCCGCGAGCACTCAGGCCGAGGGCCTTTGTGCCCGGGTCACCGTTGACGACACTGCGCGTGGGGCGTGGGCGGAGACGTCCGCCAGGTGCTCGTGTGTAGGGGTCTGACGGGGCAGGAGCAGTGGGCAGTGCTAACTCACATGCCGGTGTGGACTGCACGGTAGGCGCGCCACTCGAGGCTAGTGTGGCCTCAATAGCCGGGGACGGGCCCACGGAAGACGTAGGCATGTCCGCGGTCAGAGGTAGAGACGGCTCAGAACCAGACACAGACGCGGACACAGCGCGGGATCAGGTAGAGCCTCAGGCGCGGAGGCAGACTCGGACGCAAACTCGGACACGAGTGAGAGCGGAGAGTCGGGGGCAGAGGAGCGAGTCGCAGATGGGGCGGGGCTGGAGGTGCCGATGGGCACAACTTCTGGGGATTGCCTCTGGGGTGTCGGCGACGGAGTGACCGTACTGGACGGGGGCATTGTGCCAGCCATGCCAGGAACCTCCCCCACACTAAGGGGTCCGGCACACCCAGGGGCATGAGCAGCAGGCAGAGCGTGGATGCGTCACGCAACTCCACGATGTAGCGTCGTTTAGGGTCCCATAACCGCCAGGCTTTCGACCGCGGGGCAAAGCCAACTAAGGCGCAGATGCGGCCCCACGGAGAGAGCTTACTTCCCTGAAGTTCCGGTGTAAACCAGACGCAGGCAAGGGAGCCCAAGACACGGGCCGGGCGCAGATCTGTGCGATGCCCGTACCACAGCTTGTAGGGCGTGTCGTGACGTGGAACGGGGCCGTGGGGAATGCGGTTCCAGACCCAGGTCATGTACGCCATGCCCTCGAAGGCAAAGGTCTTAGGCATGGCGCTATCGACGCGAATGGCGTGAACCGCATCCTCCATGGTGCGGTTCCAATGCTCTGAGACACCGTTCTACTGGGGGGTGGCAGGAGCGGAGAGGTTGTGGAAGAAACCAAGCTCGATGAAGGAGCGGGCCATGTCACCGAGGTACTCGCCGCCGCGGTCCGAGCGAGAGGTCTGAAGGCGATGGCGAGACTGGCGTTCGGCCATGACCAGCGAAATGCGGACTCCAATGGCGTCATCGCTCTTCTGACACAGGCTGTAGATCCAGCGCATGCGCGTGAAGTCATCAGTCAACGTCAGGACGTAACGACCGCGGTCCTCCTGAAACTCAACAAGGAGCGGACCCATGAGGTCGGAGTGGACAAGTTCCAAGGGCCAACGAGCCCTGGAGACAGACGCAGGATAGGTGGAGCGGTGCATCTTGCCTTCAGCACAGGCCAGGCAATCGGTCGTGGGCGGTGCCTTGAAGGACTCTGCATCAAGACCGAGAGCGGGTTGAGTGTGGATCAGCCTGTCGATAGCCCCCAGGTGCACATGACAAAGGCGGCGGTGCAGGAGATGGTGGTCCTTGGGGGATAGAGCACCAACAACAAAAGCACGAGCAGTGGGAGACGGAGGCAAGGGGGAACACTCGCACAGGACCCAGAGATGTGATACAGATCATCGATGACCGTCCCACTGAGTACGGTCTCCTCGGTGTCACGCACAAAGATGCGAGCATCGCCAGCTGTGTGCGTGACACCCAGGCCCATCTTGGTGCAAGCACGGACAGACAGTAGACTGAGTTCCAGATCAGGGACAAAGAGGACGTCGTAGATGTATACGGGACCAGCGGGCCCGGTGAACTGTACAACCCCAACACCCTGGACAGGGACCTCATGGCCGCAGTGCAAATAGAGTGAACAGTGCCAACAGGATGCAAGACGACGAAGGCGTCACAGGGACACATCATGTGGTGGGTGGCACTAGAGTCAACGACCTAGGTGGCGTCGGTGACACGCGTACAAGGGGAAACGTGGCACTCGGCGACGGAACAAGGCGTGGCAGCAAGACGCTCAGCGGGTGACACAACAAGGCGACCAGCGGAGCACACACGGGCGGCATGCAGCCAAGACACATCATCATGTCCGTCACGCGCACACGGCTGGTCATGGAGACCACCACAGGCATCATCACGCAATGACGTAGACAGTCCACAGGCAGTGGGGCCCCTTAACTCAGTCAGTTCACTTGCACCTCCCTGAGATGAGCGTAGGCCGAGAAGCTGGTGCAGCTCGGCAATCGTTCCGTCGCATTCGGCGAGCGTTTGGTCGCGAGGATCCACTGAGGGGCTTGATGTGGCGGCGGACTACTCTGGAACGGCTGCGGTAGTGGCGGCCGAGCGGGCAATTGCACTGGACGTCTGGCGCATGCGTGCCTCCTGCGCCTGCTACAGCCCACGGGTGACCTTGGCCCAGTCCAACGGGCGGCCTGTCTGGCGAGTGCAGTCGGGATAGCGATGGTCACCTCCGTAGTTGAGGCACACGAGCCGACGGCCCGTCGTGCTGCCGGAGCCGCTGCTGCCATTACTGGTGTTGCTGCCGCCGCCACTGCTGCTGCTCCCACTGCTGCTGTTGCGGCTGACACTCCTTGTGCTGGTGCCGCTGCTGGTCCCGCCACTGGAGTCACCACCTGACGATTTGTAGCCCTTGAGCTGGAGCCATTGTAGCTGTAGACGGCGGAGAGGGGGATGCGGCAGCAACTGCAGCTGAAGCGGTGCTACGGAGGGCGTGATTCGCGGCGTCCATGCCGGCGACCTCCAGGAAGTGGAGGGTGGCCCAGCGCAGCAGGGTCCCGTCACTTGCCATGTCGCGAAGCAGAGTCAGGTCGAAGTTGCTGAAGACGAGCGCATAGTCGCGGTGGATGCCGTAGAGGATGATCTGGAGTGCGGAGTACTGCGCAGGGGCATCGTCTCCCAGCTCCTCGCACAGCTGGATCGCCCGGCGCTAGTAGTCAGCTGCAGACTCCTGAGTAGTCTGGCAGAGGGAGTTGAAGTCGGCAAGACGTTGGGACGTCAGAGCCAAGGTGGCGCCCTCAAACCGAGTGACAGCCAGTGCCCACGCTGCGCAAGGGTCAGCTCCCGCGCCGGTCAGTGAATCGCCAAGGAACCGACTGAAGTCCTTGGTGAAGTCCGGGGCGGCCTTCATCAAGCCGGAAGCGGCGCGGACCGCCATCTGTGTTTGGGCGGGGTCAGACGCCTGGTATGGAGTGAGGTAGTAGGCGAGGACTCCCTCGCTCATGGCCCACATGCGGAAGCGCGGTTCCCAGGACTTGAAGTCGTTCCCAGTCCGGAAGACCGTCGGGTCCGACTCAAACCACTTGGGTGGCTTGACCTTTAGCAGAGCGATGGCTGAAGCCACTGCGGGGCCGGGCACAGAGGAGGCAACCCCCTTACCTAGGCGGGCCCGCAGAGCCAGCTCCTCAAAGCTTAGAGGGCGGCGAGATGAGCTCGGGCCAGCGTCGGTGCTGGAGCTTGTGCCCAAGAGGGCGGCATTGGCCTCACACGCTCGGCGGCTCGCCTCCAGGTGGGTGAAACGTGCTCGCAGTAGCTCTTCCTCGCCCTCCTCGTCAGAGTCGGAGCGGTTCGCCGTGATCTCCCCAGCATTACCGCCGTGGGCGAGGTGGTCCTCGCTCGGGTTAGCGGACGGATGCTATTGCTGCTGCTGGGACTGCTGCTGCTGAGGCAATAAGCCCCTGATCAGGTCCTGCAGTTAGCGGCCTGCCTCGTCAAGGTATCGTGGCTCTCCGCCTGCAAGTCAACCAGCGCGCGCACTTGGCGCGCCAATGTCGTCAGGCTCGGCAGGCGCTGCTGCTGCTGCTGCTGTTGCGGCTGCTGCTGCCGTCGCTGCTGCTGCTGCTGCGGCTATTGCTACCGTTGTGGTGACGATGGCGGCGGCCGGCGTTGGCCGCTGACGGTTCTGCCCTCGGCAGCTGTGTTGGTGGCGGCGCTGGAGGGAGTGAGCTTCGGCATGACGGCCGGTTCCCCCCCCTTTTCTTATATGTGGTGGAACACCTCACCGTGGCAACTCACCTCCGCGGAACGCCTCCGCGGAACACCTCTGCGGAACACCTCCGCGATGCACCTTATCGCGGATTTTTCGCAGACTGCCGCGGATCAGATCGGGCTGGATGCGGTTGCGTCGGTGCAGAACTCGGCGGGGTGTCGCAAATAGCCACCGCGGTCGCGCTTGTGCGGAATGCAGCGGGGTGCCGCGAACTGTCGGGGCACCCCGTCAGTGCGTTCCGCGTCCGCCGCAGGGCTGCCGCGACTGGCGACCGCTGAATCGCCGCAGAACTGCCGCGGACTCGCGACCGCCCAGCACCGTGGAGCATCGCGGACGTTGTTCCAAGACTGCCGCGGAGCTGCTGCGGCGGAACGCCGCAGATTCACGGAACACCTCGGAACTGCGGCGGTATTGTCACTGCGGGGTGACGACTTTGGAACACCGGGTGCGACGGTGGTGGATCCGCGACACTCTCGGCGGGTCACGTTGTGGTCGCGGAGCTGTCGCGTCCGCTGCGGAGATCTCGTCGCGGCGGAACACCGCGGAGTTTCCGCGGAACGGCTGCTACCGTTGCAGAACGGCCGCGGAACTTTCGTGGATGTTTTAAGAAAAACAATGGGAACGGTGGTGGGTCCTCCCAGGACCTATCGCCGAGACAGGGGGCGCTGCTGCTGCTGCTACTCAAGGCAACGGCTGCGGTCGCTCACTGCCACTGCGGTTGCTGCGTCTCTGCTACGCAACTGTGCGAGCACTGGCTCGCTGCTCTGATACCATGAGAGACAGCTTCCTAGCATTGCTGTCACTGGCGTGGCAGTACAAGCCGGCCAACTAACTCATTAGCACACACAGGTGGAGGTGAGAACAGCAAGGGGTTGGCTAGGGACACAAGTACAAGTGTCAGAAGCTGCAAATGTTGAATTGTGCACAGAGAATTGACAACTGGGGCCTGGACAACGTAAATAGTGTCACGCCCTAGTGAATGCACACATACGCGGCGCACAAGGGCATTACTTTCTAGTAGGACAAAACAGTGGCAAAAACACAGTTTTGGCCATAACTCCCTGCAAATACGTCAGAACGACATGCCGTTTGAACCTGAACGGCCGCATCGACAAGATCTACGTCTTGATAGGCTGCACGCATATGTGCTGTCTCACAGCACGAATCTAAAAAATACGAGTCTTCTGAGCGCTCGTTGCCACCGGCCGCGGGTCTTCTGCCACCGTTGCCCATCTTAGGGATCTGCACATGAATGGACATGAGCCGAGGGGTCACCATAAGCCGTGTACGACACACACAACAATGTACAGGCCTAGTCCACCTCTTTGTCGAAAGTGATGTTTTCTGCAACATGTCTACATACTCCCTCGCAGTTCATGTTGTTCGACAACATACAAATTTCTAGCAATCTAACAAGGGCATTGGGTTCGTCGCGTATGTACATATAAGTACCGTGGCACTTTTCCTGTTATGACTTTTGAATTGTGCATTACACCGTGTACGATGGCATACAATATGTACCGCAGTGACTCACCAACACCGGTCCTACCCTGGGAGCGTTACCAGTATCGGTACTAACCTTCCAGGGAACTAGGACACCACAGTACTCTGTACCGTGGTACATGAGTACCGCGGTATCAATACTGCAATACCCAAATACCACGGTGCTGCAGCCCTGCTCTCGACCCTCTTGCGTAGGTCAAAACAGCTAGGACTTTCTGGACCTCGCCCCTCCCTCTCGGCGCGATCAGAAGAATTCAAGACATTTCGCACAGCACTGAAGCAAATTGCAAAAACTTGTGCGGCCCTGTCATTCCCCCGTTTTGGACAGCAACACGGGTTGGCAACTCTTCCGGAACCATAGGGGCTTGCGGACTTGAGAATTTGCAGGCATAGAGGCAGAGCAATTGATGAAGCATCTCTCCCAAAAACCGATGGCACAAAACACAGCTTTAGACTCGTTGCTAGGAAGGCTCACCAACGTCGCTATCAGTTGGAACAGAGTTTTGTGCAACGAAGCGGAGTTGAACCCGCAAGATTGCTTTGGCGTAGTCAGTCGATAGCCCCCCACCAAGACTTGCCTGTGGTTGAGCTGCGGTTGCTGCACCTGCTGCCGCCGCCGCTGCTGCTGCTGCTGCTGCTGCTGCTGCTCCTGATATTGCCACCCCTGCCACAGCTGCCGCCGCTGCCGCCACTACTGCTGCCTCTACCACTGTCGCTGCCGTTGCCGCTGCCACCTTCACTGCCGCCGCCGATGCTACTGCCGCTGCAGCTGTGGCTGCAGCCGCTGGTGCTGGTGCTGGTGGTGGAGCTGCTGCCAGGGTTGCTGCACTGACCAGGACAGTAGACTGTTGAGCAAGCTTGCTGATGTGAAAAAGCAGACGAAAGCAGCTGACGTCAAGAGCTGACGTTCCATGCATCTGGCTACAATGGCGGATCGGGAGCAACGAGGCGGAGCCTTCGCATCCAATCGCAGAACGATTCGGACGTCGCTGCTGCCGATGCATCGCCTGCCAGCTGATGCTGCTGCCGTTGCTGCAGCTGCTGCAGCTGCTGCTGTCTCGTCTTCAGCTTTGCCTTCTCCTCAGGCAGCATCTCTCGTAGGGGCGGAAACCGCAGCTCCTGCCAAGAGAGAAAGGAGAAATCCAAAGAGAGAAAGCTCCTGCCAAGAGAGAAAGGAGAAACCCAAAGAGAGAAAGCTCCTGCCAAGAGAGAAAGGAGAAAAACAGAAGCAGCGAAGCATAGCATGCAAGATTGGGACGCCTCTCCATGCCATGCTCATTGAGCACAAAAAGAGCAACGACAAAGACAACAGTTCAGGGACATGGACGGCGTCCATTGAGCATGATCTCTGCGAGGCCTTTCGTACGCATCGTGGTACTTCCTCACTGCAGCCTCTCCCCTCTCTCTCTCCTTCTCTCCCCTCTCTCTC
>SZWC01010015.1:54427-71820 GCA_023375785.1 Penium margaritaceum
AGAGAGAGAGAGAGAGAGAGAGAGAGAGAGAGAGGGAGAGAGAGAGAGAGAGAGAGAGAGAGAGAGAGAGAGAGAGAGAGAGAGAGAGAGAGAGAGAGGAAGAGGCAGAGATGTATAAGAAGTTGGTTTCTCATGTTGCCGTGGTCACTACAATGGGCAGGATCGATTGGTGTGCTTGAGCTGCCTCCTTGGTTGTTTTTCTTTGCAATAAGTAGCATTCTACCCAAGGAAGGAGCTCAAGGTGAGCGGGCAGATTTTTTAGAGTGGTGCAATCAAAGCCCGACAACATGTCCTAATGGTCTATATGGGCCATTTGCATGGTGGTACTAGGAGGCCAGTATTGTGAGCCTCTAGCAATTCCAAGGCGGGTGTACAGTCACATCGCACGCTTCTTGTAGTGACTTGCTGACTCAATTACTCCTTGTTAGACAGTGTTGGATGCCACAAGGTGACACAACCTTGTGGTGTGGGTTTTTGGAGAAAAAAGGGTCACTACCAACTTCTAGCCTTGGTGAGAGTCCGCCCGTATCCTGGTCAGTGACGAGGCTACTGGAGAACTGGACCAAGAAGTTGACCGAGAAAGCCACATGCGCCCGAGTGTTGGTGACCAGGTACATGACGAATCCGACCACACTGAGGCTATTGGTGACATGGACACTCTCCCCCACCTGATGGATCAGGAGACTTTAGCAGGTGCTGGCCTACTTGGGTCATCGGAGTGAACATAGTGGGAGTATTGGTTAGCAAGGAGGCAAAGCGCTATTCTAGATTGTGAACATAAGTAGCCTGATGCTCGTGCACAGTACAACGCTGATGATCACGCTCTTGTTCCATCCTAAGAAACACTCGAGCTCAGCCTAGGTCTTTCAACTTGTTTGTGGACTACAGTAAGGCCTTGTCTTAATGGACAGCAACAGGAGTGGGAGAGACAATGAGCAAATCATCAATGTAGACAAGAATGGCCACAAAGGCCTCTCAAGGGGCGTTCAGAAAGAATGCTGGGTCCACGGTAATGTGGCGATAGCCATCCCTCTCAAGAGTGGAGGAGATCTCCATGTTCCAGCAGTGTAGTAACTACATAAGCCCGCACAATATCTTTTGTTATCGCCAGACCTTGTTGTACCATCGGTAACTTCCAGAGGTTGTGTCATGTAGATCCATCTGTGGTTGAGACGTCCATGCAGGAATGCATTTTTTACATCCATCTGCTCCAGCTGCCAGTCATGTTGTGTGACCAGGCTCAGAATTGCGTGAACAGTGATATACTGCCCGACTGGAGGAAACATCTTGTTGAAGTCAATTCCAGGGACCTTAGAGAGCCCTTTAGCCGTTAGCCAAGCCTCATATCAGTCGACCTTGTTGTCGGGCTTCAGCTTTTGTCTCAGGACCTAGTGAGCCAAGACGGCTTTGCGACCCGCTGGAATGTCCACAAGCTCAAAAACATTGTGTTCCTTGAGAGCCATGAGCTCCTCCTGCATGACCTTTTTCCAGAGGTCAGCATCAGATGCCTCACGAGCCTACCAAACTATGGGTGGATCTGGAGGGAGTGTACGGCCACTTACTATAAAGCATGTAGCAACATAGCCTACAAAAGAGGCGTCGATCGTGCTGTGGAACGCATGTGCAACGAGTGCGTGTCCCACTGTTGATTTGGGATGAACAACACTGACAGAAAGGCCGAGTGCTTCCAGACCAGTGAGTCTGTCACAAGGCCCCGACATAGAGGATGATACACTGGAGCGTGTGTGATTCGGTGAGGGCTGAATAACTGAGAAACCAATTGCTGAGTGAAGCTTCCCTCCGCGTATGTGTTGCCCCGGGCCATCAACAAGAAGCTGCGACTCAAAACGTGACCTCAGCAGGCGTCGTGGTCTGTGACGCAAAGGTGGGAGTTGAACCAGAAGGGGAGTGTGCCAGGAGCTGTGCCGCATCAATGACGGGTGTAGACACCGACTCTGTAGATGTAGGAGCAGAAGATGCAGAAACTGCATCTTCTGCTTCTACATCTTTCAAAGACTCTGGGGAGGAAGCGGCCGGGACGCTAGACGGGGTGGACAGACTAGGGGACTCACTGTCGGTGGAAGTAACCGGTGTTAACTGTGGAGAGGGCAGAAAACCAGTAGAGGGGAATGTGCCAAGGGAGGAAGGCAATGTATCCCCGAGACCAGAGACTGAGACATACCCAACCCCCAAAGTTGACGGAGCGAAGGCAGAGAAGAAGGTGGAGCAACAAAAGACAAGTATTGGAGAAAGACATCCTTAAAGAACAGCCTGTTGTGAAACTCAATGACACGAGACTGTTCAGTGCCGCAAAACTTCCATAGTGTATTGGCTTGGCAGAGAAACCAATAGAGCTGCAGAGACGAGCACTGCCATTTTCATGTTTAACAAGAAACATATCTGTGCGCTCTAGTCACATGCATTCATGTCTATGATTTTTGAGCAATTCATACACTTTATGATACACTGATTGTGAAGTGCATGAATTTGGGACAAATCAAATATATCCCTGGGGGTGGCTTCAAGTGTCTCGTGGGCCAACCTTCTAGTCCTTACTCTCTACCAGACTTGTTGGACTTCTTCCAGTGACACCTGTCGACGGGGGTCGTCCTTACATCCGACCCGCCTGAGGATGACCGCCAGTTGGATGTTGCGCTCTCTCATCTCGTCTATCAGCGTTATCTCTATAACGAGGGAGGTGAGAGTGTATCAACAGGTCTGAGGTCACTTGCGTGTGAGTTCAACAGGACTCTCCATGAATCTGGGTTGAGTGGTGTTCAAGGGTGTCTTCCTATTGATGTTCCATGGATTGAGGATTGGCAGACAGTTTGTCTGTCCCGTTGTGTTGCCGGATGTTCTCAGTAGCTCCCACTGTGCTCGGCCTCCTTTACTGCCACTCGTATTCTTGCCTCTGTGCGTGTGTTTGGTGGCTTCTAGATTCTTGACTTTGCAACCATAAACCACATGATGTCCTCCCATTTGTTGTTTGTCTCTTTGGGTCCTGTCTGCTTTACTAGTTTTGTACATATTGGATCCAGCAAAATTCTTCCGGTTTGGGGTGTTGGTGTTGTCTGGAGGGAAGCTGTTTATACCAGACATGTTGTACGTACCCTCTCTTGAATCAGTTCTTCTCTCTGTTATGACTCGCGATGACTAGGGCATGGAATTTTCCTCCAGTCACGGCATTGTATCTTTGCCGCATTACACCACTGACCGTGTCTTGCTTCACGGTGTACGTTGTGATCGTCTATTCCGTGTTCCCTCATTTATACTCTTCTCTTGCATGGTGCAGTGGAGGGAACATGACCCATGCATTTCCTCCTTGCAGTCATCTATGTCGCTCTCTCCCTCTCCCCAACGCACACATGACTATTGCATTGCTGCCTCTACCATATCCTTACTTCCACAATTGACTGCTTGCTTTGCCATCAGCCCGCACATGGTCTTAATGCCTCCACTTTCCCTGCTCCTTGTGCTCTAAAATGCATTGATTGCATCCAGGGCAAGATGCATCAACCCCCTTTCTCCACGTTTGACACTCGCACTATCCATCCCCTTGATCTCTTGCATGCCGATGTCGTGGGTCCTCTCACCAATGACATCTTGGAGGGAAGTTGGTCGCTACATTCTTTGTCTAACTGATGACTATTCGTGCATCCGGTTGGTCTTTGTCTTATGGTAAAAGAGTGACGTTTCTTCCACCCTCGAGTCCTGGCTTCCTCAGGCTGAGCTCGCCTCTGGTCGCCATGTGCGTGCATTTTTTTTTTCTGATCATGGGCAAGTTCATGGAGCCCACTGCTTGCTTCTTGTCTACAGGTTGTGTGGATGGAGCCTTTGGCTCCCTACACACCTCAGAAAAATAGCATCTCTTAATGCTGGATACACACACTTGCTGACGGTTCCTGCACTCTCCTCAGTGCTACTAACCTGCCCTCTCTTTTTCCGTTCGAGTCCACGTCTTACATGACATGGGTCTGGAACCATGTTCCTCATGGTTCTCTTCTCCGTCATGTCACTCCCTTCAAACGCTGCTTTGGTCGTCAGGCAGACTTGTGTCTTGCTCGAACATGGGGTTGGGTTACTGCCGTCTAGCTTTGCGAGGACGTTAGGGACAGCCAACGCATGCATAGATTTCTCAACAATCATAAACATGAATGCATGTGAATAGAGACTAAAGGTAGATTTCGTATAAAATATGAAAATACTACTTGTTGCTTTCATGAATGAGGGATGTTTCATAAAAAATCAATGTTCACTTTTCTATTCACTTTCCAATACATGTTTTTGCACACAATTTCAAAGGTGAGGAGAGTGGTTTTATATGAAGCATGCATGACTAGAATCACAGTAAAGTACATCAATCACAAGAAAATGTGGGTGCATAAACCTTGCCATGTTTTTTTCTCCAGGCTATGCTAAGCTAAAACCAAGCATGTTATGCTGATCACAGTAATTAAGCTCTCAAGCACGTCAAGGTTGGATATTGTGGATGCTACTCTTGCACTCAGCTGAGACGCCAGCAGTGCATGATCCATCATGTGTGCGCCGATGCTGCATTCAAGAGCTTCACTTCAGTCTAGCCACCTGTAGTGATAGTGTATTTGTGAACAGGGTCGAGGGGTCACTTGCATGTCTGACATACCTTTTACAACAGCTGAGACCAATCCGCCGGCAGCCCGTCCATCAAGCTACCGCCATGTCTCTCCGATCACCAGCATGCCAACACCAGCATATGGGACTCCGAAAAATGTCAAGCAGCTCCTCAGTCACCTGCAAGTGTGATCTGTGTGCAGCAAGCCCAGAGGTTGACATGTCTCGTTGACACCCACACCAACTGTCGCCACCCCTGAGGTCGAGCCAGATCTCTTGGAATTAACCGAGAGCAACTGCTGCCAGGAAAATCCGACTCAGCAGGAGTAGCAAATGGAAACTGTCCAAAAGCATCAGAAAACCAACCAGACATGCAATTCAATCCACATCATCCTAAACTCTATGTGGGCATGCCACCAAAGTTGTGACCAATCAACACATGTATCGTGCAAAAATCCAAGAGTTTGTGTGAGTTATTGGTGTGTGCTCAAATGCAGCAGTAGCAAATACTCAATCTCCATGGATGTGGAGCTCTATTGACACTAGTGTCACTCGATCCCTGCTTTCTGGCCTCATGGCCTGTGAAGGTGCACTTGTTTCCTCAAATGATGTGGAGCTGGCTGAGTTCAGCTAGCCCCGTGCCCTTGCCAGAAGTAGGGGCCATGAGTGACGCTCAAGTCCGGTGCCCTCAATAAAACCTCAACGGCGTTTCTCCAGCTATGGTAGGTGTGCGGAGCTAAAGCAGGTTCTCTGGTGGCTCGATGCCGGACTGCAGAGTGTGGAAATATCTGACAGCATGTCCTCTATCCTAGTGTGTTGAAATAGTATGCACCTTGTCCACTGCCTAGCTGGCTAGGTACACATACAGACAAGGCATGCACTGCTCTATGGAGTATGTCCCCTTGGTCTGTTGTGAGATGGGCCAGGAATGCAGTGCCCATAATGGGTATCTCCCCTGTGGCTCATCATAGGAACCATACCTTTTTGGCTTGGTTGAATAGGCACCGGAGTCTCAAACGAGAGGTTGCGGGTTCAATCCCTAGGACAGCCGCAATTTTCTTTGTGGCCAAAACTGGGACAGGAAGCTTCTAGGAAGCTTACTAGAGCCTGCCTTGAGGATGACACTTGGCGGTCTAAGGACGCGCCAAGTAGGACTGTAGGTTGAGGTTGGCTCCAGTGGAGCCACTACAATTAGAAGCTTTAGCAAACCTTTGCAAGTACAANGGTATCTCCTCTGTGGCTCATCATAGGAACTATACCTTTTTGGCTTGGTTGAATAGGCACCGGAGTCTCAAACGAGAGGTTGCGGGTTCAATCCCTAGGACAGCCGCAATTTTCTTTGTGGCCAAAACTGGGACAGGAAGCTTCTAGGAAGCTTACTAGAGCCTGCCTTGAGGATGACACTTGGCGGTCTAAGGACGCGCCAAGTAGGACTGTAGGTTGAGGTTGGCTCCAGTGGAGCCACTACAATTAGAAGCTTTAGCAAACCTTTGCAAGTACAAAAGCCTGTACCTTACATGCACCCATTTACAGTTCTTGCCTTTGAGACTCCTCACAGAGTGTCGAGCCAAAGGTAGATACTAAAGACCAACATGCGGACTTCGTGAGGTTGAAAACCAAACAAACCTTAAGTGTGGATCCCCCGTTCGAGGGTGATATGTTGTCTTGGTTGCAATACCAAGAGCGGATGGCGACCTCCCATGTCGGGACCTGTTTTCTAGACCGTTGCTATCCGGTGCATTGACAAAGGGTTATGGTCCCACACTTCTGGTTTTAAGGCACGCTTCCAAGACCGGCTAGCGCGTGGTCTTGCAGGGCGCACAGGTACAACAGGAATACGAAGATTGGACGGCTCTAATCTGCTCCATCGGCTCCATCGGCTTCTTCAAGTAGGGTGCATGCACGTGGCGGACTAGAGGACGACGAACAGCTCTGTCCATGTTGGACAAGACCCTTGAGCCCAAATTGGATCAAACTCTACCCCTTTTTAGAAGGTGGTGCGACCCCGAGTTCGTTCTCTCACGATGGCACCATCGCCTTAGGCGATCATCGGCAGGATGGTTATGCAACGGAACCAACTGCACCATTGGACAACGGTCGCAGTCAGCAGCCTCATCAACCTCATTGGCCTCAACAAAGCAGAGTAGCAGCGAAGAAAAGAGGATGAGCAACCGCCAAAAATGGCAGATCCAACTCAAGCCCGCCTTGAGGCAGGTATGTCCAAATTCACGGGGACAGGTTTTCCCTTATGGAAATGGCAGTTTGAGATTGTCATGAACGTATGTAGCTACCTCGACATCCTAAAAGGGACCGAGGCAGCACCCGCTGATGCGACGGTGACGACGCATGCGGCTGACCTTGCAGCATGGACGATGAAGAACAACATGGCTCTCGCTATTCTTGTGATGTCCATCAATGAGACTCAATACTCCCACATCACAGGATGCACGTTGGCTGCCGAGGCTTACGTAAAACTCAGACGCATGCATCAATCAAATGCCTTAGCAAACCGACTCTTCATCTTCCAAAGGTTGATGTGGATGAGGGTGAGCGAAGGAGAATTGATACCCGCATTTTTGTAGTCGTTCAACAACGTGCTGCAAGAGGTCTAGCAAATGGAATGGGATCTGAACTCCAACGTGCATGCCATGATCCTTCTAATGGTGTTGCCAGAAAGCTGGATCTGACGTATGAGGCTATCGTCGAACACGTCCGCAACGATTCCATGCAACGCAATGGTAGTGAGGCAAACATCTCAGCCTATCCCTCTTGCTTCGGTGGACAAGGTGCAAGCTCTCACTCCGGTCAAGGCAACAATGGAAGCGGTGGCGGTGGAGGGAAAGGCAATGGTGGTGGGAAGAGTTCCAAGAAGCCCGGCAACTGTCACAACTGTGGCAAGGCTGGGCATTGGGCTAGGGACTGCCGTAGTCCCAAAAAAGAAGGCGGGAACAAGGGTGGGAAGGAGAAGAAGATGCTCACCAACATAATGGCTAGGGGGCTACCCATGAAGGGGGCAGCGATCCTTAGGCCCGGGGCATTCGCCCTTGACTCGGGCACCAACCACCACTCATCAAAAGAGAAGGGTGGTTTTGTCTCCATGGCCGAATCTGTCATGCACATCAAGTGTGCAAATGGCGGTGTCGTCCAAGCCATGGGCGAAGGGGACAAGGTGATCACATTTAACGTGAACGATGCGGAGAAGGCAGTCAACCTTCAAAAGGTGGTGTACATGCCTTCCCTTGCAGCCAACTTGCTGTCAGTCTCACAAATCACCGGCAACAACATGACAGTGCTTTTCACCAACAAGGAAGCGGTGGCACTTGTAAACAAGGACATCCAGATTTTGTACACCAAAGTCGACCTCATGCTTCAAGTTCCAAGATTTGACGACCTCTACGTGCTTCAAACCAAAGTCACCAAGGCGTCAGATGAGGGACTCGCATGTGCCACCAAGACAGTGGCACCGGAGCCAAAGGATGCACCACCGGCAACCATTGCGACCGCCACATCAACCAAGGACACTGATGCTGAGCTGTAGCACCGGCGATTTGGCCACGTGGCCAACAGCACGTTGTAGAAGATGCAGGAGCAAGAGGTAGTCCGCAAAATGGAAGGGTACACCATGAAGCATGACGAAGGGTGTACATTGTGTGAACCATGCCTCCAAGCGAAGGCAAAGAAGAAGTCGTTTGGGAGAGGAGGTCAATGAGCAGAGCTTGTCTTCAAACCGATACACAGTGATGTGTTTGGATCCTTCTGTACATCGTCTAATAGAGGAAGTAAGTACTTCCTGACCTTCATTGACGACCACAGCCGTAAGTTGTGAATCTACTTCCTCAAAACAAAGGGAGAGGTCAAGGAGAAGCTCCTCGAGTTCGTCGCCATGGTGGAGCGGCAAACGTCCAAGAAAGTGAAGACGATCTGAAGTGACAACGGGGGTGAGTACGAGGCATGCAAGCCTTGGCTCAAGCATCATGGCATCCACCACGAGCAAACCATCCCTTACAACCCCCGAAGCAACGGCGTTGCCGAGAGGATGAACCACACCTTGCTCGGCACGGTGCGAAGCATGCTCTTCGATGCCAAGCTCCCACCTCGCTTTTGGGCTGAAGCAGCAACAACGGCTTGGTACCTATTGAACCTCACACCAGTGACCGCCTTGCGAAAACGTGGAAAGGAGCAGGACAAGCAGCTGAAGATCCCACAGGAAGCATGGTCGGGAAAGAAACTCAACGCATCTCATCTGAAGGTGTTCGGGTCAACTACATGGGTCAAGATCCAGACGGGAGAAGGTGGAGGCAAGCTGGACGCTCGCTCCAGGAAGTGCATCATGGTTGGGTACGACACATCACACAAAGCCTATCGGCTTTGGGACCAGGCAGCAGGCAAGCTCGTGAGGAGTCGCGACGTTGTGTTTGACAAATACACCGTTGAAAAGGGAGAGCTGATGGACCCGAACCTTGCTCCCAAAGCGGGAGAGTGGATAGTATTGCTTGAGTCTGGAGACCAAGTACCCGACAGCTGGCTCGCTTTGCCAGCAGGTGGTGGGAATGGGAGAGTACCTGCGGAGGATGATGCAGCATTTGACATGGATGCCGATACCAAGGCGTCTGGAGCTTTCGAGTCTGACTTGGAGTCTGATGACTCTTTTGACGACGACGACGACGACGACAAACCACCACCTGTGGAAGCACCAGCACCAAAGCAAGAAGCCGCACCAGCACTCCGGCGCAGTTTGCGACCAAAGAAAGCACCTTTGCGGTATGAGGATAATTGGAGTGGCTCTAGCTGGTCGTGCATGGCTTAGGGAGAGCCATCCATAGTGGCAGAGGCGATGAATGGCCCATATGCGGCCAAATGGAAGGAGGCTGTGGACAGCGAGCTTGCGTCCATTGTCAAGAACGGCACGTGGGTGCTGGTGGATAGACCTGACAAGGCCCACGTGGTGGGATCCAAGTGGGTCCTCCGAGTGAAGAAGAAGCAAGACGGCACCATCGACAAGTTCAAGGCAAGGGTAGTGGCTAAGGGGTTCTCTCAACGCCCGGGCTCTGAGTACGATGAGACGTTTGCACCCGTCGTGACCTTTGCCTCCATCCGCTCTCTCCTTGGCATTGCAGCCGGAAAAAAACCTGGAGATAAACCAGATGGAAGTCAAGATAAATTTTCTTTATGGGAAGCTCGACAAAGAAGTACTGATGGAGGTGCCTGAAGGAGTTCACGATCCCAAGGGCAAGGTGTGCAAATTGGTGAAAGCGCTCTACGGGCTAAAACAAGCCCCAAGGATGTGGTACAAAGAGATGGACGGTTTTATGACCGGACTCTCCTTTGCGCATTGCCAGAATGACCGGAGCATGTAGGTGCGCGATGATGGGAGAGGGCTAATGGGGGTTGCGCTGTACGTGGATGATCTGATCATCTGCTCGTCTTTGGTCGAGCTGCTGGATGAGCTGAAGTCTGACCTCAGCAAAAGGTTCAAGATGAAGGACATGGGTCCTCTCGAGTACTACCTCGGGATCGCCATCCACCGCAACCGAGTAGCAGGCACCATCAAACTCAACCAAACCAAATACATCGGTNTGACCGGACTCTCCTTTGCGCATTGCCAGAATGACCGGAGCATGTAGGTGCGCGATGATGGGAGAGGGCTAATGGGGGTTGCGCTGTACGTGGATGATCTGATCATCTGCTCGTCTTTGGTCGAGCTGCTGGATGAGCTGAAGTCTGACCTCAGCAAAAGGTTCAAGATGAAGGACATGGGTCCTCTCGAGTACTACCTCGGGATCGCCATCCACCGCAACCGAGTAGCAGGCACCATCAAACTCAACCAAACCAAATACATGGGTGTGGTACTGAAGCGCTACCACATGGAAGACTGCAAACCTGTCAGCACCCCAATGACGACCGATACAAAGCCGAAGGCCTCCATGTTGCCAAGCAACAAAGCAAAACAAAGGGAGATGCAAGACATCCCCTACCAGACCGCCGTGGGTAGCATCATGTACGCCATGGTAGGGACTCGTCCGGACATCTGCTATGCTGTGGGACAAGTGAGCAGATTTGTGGCCAACCCAGGGCCACAACACTGGTAGGTAGTAAAGCGCATCTTGCGCTACTTGCAAAAGACACGCCACATGGGCCTCGTCCTTGGAGGCCAAGAAGGTACGGACCCCCTTTCGCATGAAGTGCTACACTGACGCTGACAAGGGAGGAAATCTTGACGACTGGAAGTCCACCTCAGGATACGTGTGCATCTTGAATGGCGCAACAATCTCATGGGCCAGCAAGAAACAGGATTGTGTTTCCGTGTCCATGACTGAGGCAGAGTACGTTGCTCTGTCTGAGTTGTGCAAGGAGACTCAGTGGCTGCGCAACCTGCTTGGTGAAGTGACAGTGCCACAGAAGGATGCCACAATCATACATGTGGAAAACATGAGCACCATCTCGATGGCTGAAGACGAGATCATCTCTCGGCAAACAAAGTACATCAACATACGCTACCACTACTCACGTGACCTGGTCATGAAGAACGTGGTGGACTTGTAGCAGTGCGGAACCAAGAGCATGCTTGGTGACTGCATGACCAAGCCGCTGGAGAGCGACATGCATCATGGAGGCATTCGTGGATTCGGCATGAGGAGTGCGGCAAAGGAAGGGTGAGCCCCAAGGCATTGATGGAGCCCGGTAAGCGACAGATGGACAGAGGTGCAAGGGAGAGATTTGTTGAAATAGTATGCACCTTGTCCACTGCCTAGCTCGCTAGCTATACATATAGACAAGGCATGCACTGCTCTATGGAGTAGTTCCCCTTGGTCTGTTCTGAGATGGGCTAGGAATGCACTGCCCATACTGGGTTTGTCCCCTATGGCTCATCATAGGAACCATACCTTTTGGGCTTGGTTGAATAGGCACCGGAGTCTCAAACCAGAGGTTGCGGGCTCAATCCCTGCGACAGCTGCAATTTTGTTTGTGGCTAAAACTGGGACAGGAAGCTTCTAGGAAGCTTACTAGAGCGTGCCTTGAGGATGACACTTGGCGGTCTAAGGATGCGCCAAGTAGGACTGTAGGTTGAGGTTGGCTCCAGTGGAGCCCCTACAAGCAGAAGCTTTAGCAAAGCTCTGCAACTGTAAAAGCCTGTACCTTGCATGCATCCATTTACAGTTCTTGCCCTTGAGACTCCTCACAGATTGTCCAACCAAAGGTAGACACTAAAGACCAACATGCGGACTTCGTGAGGTTGTAAACAAAATGAACCTAAAGTGTGGATCCCTCGTTCAAGGGTGATATGTTATCTTGGTTGCAATACCAAGAGCGGTTGGTGGCCTCCCATGTCGGGATCCATTTTCTAGACCGTTGCTATCCGGCGCATTGACACAGTGGACGTGGGAGATGTGATAACTACCTTGTAGGCCACCGACCCCCCCTCCCCAAGACCTCTGGGAGCAGTCTTCAGGGAGGTGACCAGGCTCACAGTTTCTAAAGAGCCCTTATACTTCTCATTTGGCCAAGGAAGCACAAAGCTACACACCGTCAACGTTGATCCTCTAGCATACTCTCTTAGCATAGCGGGATGAGTGACAGTCATACTTTCATGCATGGGAATGATGTCCTTCGCGACCTGTGCGGTTAACAATCTTGTGAAATTCCATAATTGGAATCCCTTGGATGTCCTCAAGTTGTTTCTATCTTTGAAGGCTGCTCTCTACCGTCATGGTAAGAAAAACTAGCTTCCTTTTACACTAAAACTAGCTTCCTTTAATGCTCCGTCGTCACTTGAACCTGACCCATGTTCTCCATACCTTAGTAATCCATGTTTCACTCAAACAGAATCCAAAAAGGTTTCGTTGATTGTGTTAGAACCTGTGAAACATCCTCTATGAAAATCTAGTGACATGTTTTCTATTGAGCAACCCAATTTTGTCACTTTCTTGCACCTTTGCGTCCATCAATATCCCACTTTATAAAATAAAACATCAGACAAGTGTACACTGTCCCCTCAGCTGCTGAAAGCGGTGTGCTTCCATTGAGTTCGTCAGGAAGTCTTCCAACACCACTCTTGAAGGACAGAACTTGATCTGAATTGCCTGATTTACCACGAGCTCACGGATGAAGTGGAACCGTATGTGAAGGTGTTTGGTGTGGACCTGAAACTCTATATTCTTGGTTTGAGTAGTGACGTTTCTGATGTCGCATTAGATGGTGGTTGCTGCTATTGTCTCCTGTTCAAGACTTTCTTGTAGCTCACAGAACTACACTGCTTCTTTTGGTGCTTCACTCAGGGCGATGTACTCTGCTTTGGTGGAAAAGAAAGAAACACCCTCTTGCTTCTTTCTCCTCAAACTGACGGCATCTCCTCTTAGCAGAGATACGATCCCACTGGTGGATCTCCTTGTGTCTAGATCACCACCCCAATTTGTGTTGTTGTACCCGATGATGATGGGGTTCTTCCTGCCACTGAAGGTGAGACAAAGGCTTTATTGTAGTCGAGGTACCGCAGCACGCGCTTAACCGCCTCCTAGTCGGTATAACTGGATTCACGCAAAACTTGCTGAGTACTTCCACTGATTAATTGATGTTGAGGTGCATGCTGACCTCTACGTACATCAGTCTTCCAACTCTGTTTTGGCACAACAATGCTTCTATGTGGTTACTCTCTTGGGTGTTGTGGGAATTTGGTGTCATGCTCAGTTTCACTCCCACTTCCAGTAGTGTTGTGGCCTTGCGTGCTCTTACCATGTTGAAGTGATTGCCAATGTTACTTGCATACATGAACTACAAAAACTGCAAGATCTGTTGCTACCGGTCACGCTTGACCTGAAGGCCAAGGTAGTAACTGAGCTCTCCCACGTCTTTCATGTCGAACCTGGAAGCAATGGGCTGCTTCACATTGTCCAAAAGAGACTTGGAGTCAGAGGCAATGAGTAGATAATTAACATACAGCAAGATGATAATCTAGCTTGTCTCATGTATTTGCCTGTAGACTACAAAGTCAGCTTCAACGAGGCCAGTCCATTGCTCATCAATCTTGTGGTACCATGTTCGCGGTGATTGCTTCAGGCCATATATGGCATTCACAAGGTTGAACACCAAATCCTCCTTCCCTTTCACCAAATATCCCTCCAACTACTCCATGTACACATCCTCCTCGAGGTCACCATTCAGAAATGCAAACGTCACAAACATTTTGTACACCTCCTAGTCCATAGTAGCAGCAAGAGGAAGGACCACTCAGATGGATGAGAGCTTTGTGATGGGTGTGAATGTTTCTCTGTTATCCATGTCCTTAGTCTGCACATACTCCTCTACAACCAGTCGTGCTCTGTACTTGATTCCCTTATCATCCTTACCATGCTTACATGTGAAGATCCACCTGCATCCAATTACCCGACTGCCATAGGGAGCTTTCTCAAGGGTCTGGGTGCGATTCTTCATGAGCGCACCATACTTCTTATGTACTGTGGTATACCAATGCATCGCTTTGGTATTACGAATGGCTTTAGTGAAGGTGGATGGGTCATTAGTGATGGTGAGGGAGAGGAGCTCCAGGTTAGAGGACTCCAAGAAGGGTGGAGCGGTGCAGAGGTCCACCCACTCACCTTGCCGCACTCGCTTATTTGCGAACCTCTCAGATCCCTTGAGCACCTCCTTGCTGTCCATAGAATCCTTGGTGAGGCGTCCAAACCGTCGTGGCAGCTGCTGTATGTTGCTTTCTTGCTCTTCCTCATCCATTTTAGTTGCTAGATCCTTCTCTTTCCTAGATCTCTCCACCTCCTTTTCTTTGCCGTAATCACCGCCATGTCCCGCACCATCCTATTCTGTTGTCGGTTCATCTCCCCCATCTGGCACAAGTATGGTACTGAGTGGAAAGATCACATAACGTCTATGAATGATCTTGCATGCAACAAGGATGTAGAGGCAGTACCACATGGTGTACACGCATGCACAAATGTGCCACACCCGAAGATTTTCAGGTGCATCACGGTCGGCTTGTGCCACATTCACGCCTCCTCTGATGTCATCAGCGATACTACGTACGTGAGACTCCGGTTTTTCAGGTACATGTTGCTGTTGACCGCTTTCATCCAAAAGGTTGGCAAGAGCTCAACATCTTGGAATATGCTACAAACAAACTCCATGACCATGCGGTTTACATGTTCAACCATTCTATTCAGCTATGGTATTCTAGGTGGGATGGCCTTGTGTTGGATCCCGCGTCGTTTGAGATAGTTAGGGAAGTTATTTGAGAGCTTCTCTCCTCCACCGTTTTTATGAAGCAACTTCATTGACCTACCAATTTCTATTTGTGCAACAATAATTCACACATGAAGGCATTAAATCACTCATTCTTTCAGCCAGGAAAGACATCCACGTCTTCCTTGACTTGTCATCAATAACAATTGAAAAGTATAACATGGTAGACAAGGACTGTGATGGTATGTGACCATACACATCAGAGTGAGCGAGTGCAAAAATCAGATCCCTTCCCTTCTCTTGTGAAAGGAAATCAGGCTTGCTTTCCTTCAATGCAGCTCTCACAAGCCGATGCACCAAGTTGCTTAAGCCCCTTGAAGTTTAGGCCACGGACCATCTTCTGCAGGGAGATGATGGTGCCAAAGCCGAGGTGACCAATCTTGCGGTGCCACAGGCCTATGTTTCCCTCCCTTGTCACCAATACTGAGCCGACTTTCTTCTCCGACATTACTACAGACGGTAAAGACCATCCTTCCTATTTGCTCTTAAAACCATACGCCCTGAATGAGAGATGGTACAACCATTGCTTAGTAGTGTGTGCCCAATGGACAAAAAGGAAGAAAGTAAAAAGGCGCAAGACAGAGGGCCAGGGGAGGGGCGCCACTCCCTCCCCAGACCCTCTGCCTGCCTATGCCACTCTATGCTACGCTATCTGTTGGGAGCAGGAGCGAGGGTAATCCCGTGCCTCGCCCTGTCCACTTTGTACCTATGATTAGATAAGTAGATTGTAATGAGCAGCATGTGTATCTGGCAATGCATGTCTCGTGCCTCGCCCTGTGCACTCTGTCTATGTATCTGGCAATGCAAAACAATTCACAGTGGTTCTAAGACAAGGGAAGGAGCAAGGTGTGCTAATGTGTACTATCGACAGAAAACACCAAAGCGACACACACAAGGACAACGGACACCTCTTGGACAGTTATCAGTTATCGATCTATTGATTGATCAATTGACAATCGACATGGCTTGACCATTTCTGCATCAACGGTTCACGACCAAGCTATAAATGAAGATCGCAACCAAGATCAAGGGAGGTTCTGAAGACTGACATAAAGACACAATGTGATCGCACCCCAAAGCTAGTCACTAAAGACAAACGGACTCGAGATGGTATCTGACGTCTGGCACTGTGCAATCGAGTGGGGTAAACGGCGCATGCAAAGCAAGGAACAGCTGAGCAAGCACCAGGATAAAAGCTAGTAGTAGTACAATTTATTCTTTGTTCTCTTACCAAGCATTGTTAAGACCATACTCTGCCCTCTCGTGTCACTGGGTTGCTCTCTGGTGTTGTATCTTACAACTGGTTTTATGAGAGCAGAATCTTTGTGACTGGTGCGGCTGTGAAGAGAAACTTTCAAAGGCATTCAATGATCCTAATTTTCTTCCTTTGGTACCAAAGCAGGTGTGCCAATTGAAAGCCAAGCTTGAACTTGTTGAATTTTTTGATGTTGTTGGCAAGACCCATCGCTATGCGGGAGCCATGTTTAGAGCACGTAGCAGTTCACGTGCACTAGATTCTGCTTGCATAGTCGTGTTGAACGTTGTTAGTCCAAGCAACAGCGAGACCCATCGTTCACACGAGAGCTGTTAGTTGTATTTCTAGAAAAGGGAGCGGTCAGGCTCAAGTCTGCCTGTGATGCAGATTATTGGTGGGCGAGGTGGTTGCCCCCTCATGCAAGAGGCCTCGCCCATGTACTCTTTATCTTTTCATTGTCTCTTACTTCAGTTCTAATTTTTGACCTCGATCTTGTCCTCCTCCCTTCAATCCTGTTTCAACATGGCATCAAGCCTGTGACGATTCCACCTCCTGTGGATCGCTCTCCTCTACTCCCCCGTCGCTCGTCCACTTCCGCATCGTCGGTGGGGTTTATGCAACGGTCTGCCCATCCCCGACGGCTGCGCCTGGCTTTCTCTCCCGTTCTTCCATGCCGCAGCCTTCTCCCCCGACCGCGCCAGCTTTTGCCGTCCTCCAGCACCCTCCGTGGCATCCGTGGCCTTGGCACTCGCTCTCCCGTGGCGCACGGTCGCCCCCCCCCTTTTTCCTCGCTCACTCGCCCTTCTGTGGTGCTCGCTCGCCCCCCCTGTCGCCACTTTTAATCCCCCCTTCCTTGCGCTACCCCCCCTCTTCCTCTTCCTCCCCCTCCCCGTTCCCCCCTTGTCTCCTGCCCCTCGTTCCCTCCTTCCCTAGGCTCCCCCTCCCTCGTCTCCTCCCTTGATCCCGTCCCTTCCCTCCCCCTCTCCCCCTCCGCCTCCACCTCCACCTCTGCCTCCGACTCCGCCTCCACATCTTTTTCCTCCCTCTGCCTTCCCTCCTCCCTCCTTCTGCCCTCCCCCTATCCTCCCTTCGCCCTCCCTCCGCCCTCCCTCCGCTCTCCCTCCCCCCTCCCATGGCCCTCCCTCCCCCTTCCCTCCATCCTCCCTCCGTCTTCCCTCCATCCTCCCTCTACCCTCCCTCCGCCCTCCCTTCACCCTCCCTCCGTCCTCCCTCCATTCTCCCTCCTTCCTCCCTCTGCCTTCCCTCCCCCCTCCCTCTGCCCTCCCTCCGCCCTCCCTCC
>SZWC01010015.1:79083-95667 GCA_023375785.1 Penium margaritaceum
AAGAGAGAGAGAGAGAGAGAGAGAGAGAGAGAGAGAGAGAGAGGAAGAGGCAGAGATAGACAAAGAGTTGGTTTCTCATGTTGCCGTGGTCACTACAATGGGCAGGATCGACTGGGGTGCTTGAGCTACCTCCTTGGTTGTTTTTCTTCGCAATAAGTAGCATTCTACCCAAGGAAGGAGCTCAAGGTGAGCGGGCAGATTTTTTAGAGTGGTGCAATCAAAGCCCGACAACATGTCCTAATGGTCTATATGGGCCATTTGCATGGTGGTACTAAGAGGCCAGTATTGTGAGCCTCTAGCAATTCCAAGGCGGGTGTACAGTCGCATCGCACGCTTCTTGTAGTGACTTGCTGACTCAATTACTCCTTGTTAGACAGTGTTGGATGCCACAAGGTGACACAACCTTGTGGTGTGGGTTTTTGGAGAAAAAAGGGTCACTACCAACTTCTAGCCTCGGTGAGAGTCCGCCCGTATCCTGGTCAGTGACGAGGCTACTGGAGAACTGGACCAAGAAGTTGACCGAGAAAGCCACATGCGCCCGAGTGTTGGTGACCAGGTACATGACGAATCCGAACACACTGAGGCTATTGGTGACATGGACACTCTCCCCCAGCTGATGGATCAAGAGACTTTAGCAGGTGCTGGCCTACTTGGGTCATCGGAGTGAACATAGTGGGAGTATTGGTTAGCAAGGAGGTAAAGCGCTATTCTAGATTGTGAACATAAGTAGCCTGATGCACGTGCACAGTACAACGCTAATGATCACGCTCTAGTTCCATCCTAAGAAACACTCGAGCTCGGCCTAGGTCTTTCAACTTGTTTGTGGACTACTGTAAGGCCTTGTCTTAATGGACATCAGTAGGAGTGGGAGAGACAATGAGAAAATCATCGATGTAGACAAGAATGGCCACAAAGGCCTCTCAATGGGCACTCAGAAAGAATGCTGGGTCCACGGTAATGTGGCGATATCCATCCCTCTCAAGAGTGGAGGAGATCTCCATGTTCCAGCAGTGTAGTAACTACATAAGCCCGCACAGTATCTTTTGCTATTGCCAGACCTTGTTGTACCATCGGTAAATTCCAGAGTTTGTGTCATGTAGATCCATCTGTGGTTGAGACGTCCATGCAGGAATGCATTTTTTACATCCATCTGCTCCAGCTGCCAGTCATGTTGTGCGACCAGGCTCAGAATTGCGTGAGCAGTGATACACTGCCCGACTGGAGGAAACATCTTGTTGAAGTCAATTCCAGGGACCTTAGAGAGCCCTTTAGCCGTTAGCCAAGCCTCATATCAGTCGACCTTGTTGTCGGGCTTCAGCTTTTGTCTCAGGACCTAGTGAGCCAAGATGGCTTTGCGACCTGCTGGAATGTCCACAAGCTCAAAAACATTGTGTTCCTTGAGAGCCATGAGCTCCTCCTGCATGACCTTTTTCCAGAGGTCAGCATCAGATGCCTCACGAGCCTACCAAACTATGGGTGGATCTGGAGGGAGTGTACGGCCACTTACTATAAAGCATGTAGCAACATAGCCTACAAAAGAGGCGTCGATCATGCTGTGGAACGCATGTGCAACGAGTGCGTGTCCCACTGTTGATTTGGGATGAACAACACTGACAGAAAGGCCGAGTGCTTCCAGACCAGTAAGTCTGTCACAAGGCCCCGACATAGAGGATGATACACTGGAGCATTTGTGATTCGGTGAGGGCTGAATAACTGAGAGACCAATTGCTGAGTGAAGCTTCCCTCCGCAAATGTGTTGCTCCGGGCCATCAACAAGAAGCTGCGACTCAAAACGTGACCACAGCAGGCGTCGTGGTCTGTGACGCAAAGGTGGGAGTTGAACCAGAAGGGGAGTGTGCCAGGAACTGAGCTGCATCAATGACGGGTGTAGACACCGACTCTGTAGATGTAGGAGCAGAAGATGAAGAAACTGCATTTTCTGCTTCTACATCTTTCAAAGACTCTGGGGAGGAAGCGGCCGGGACGCTGGACGGGGTGGACAGACTAGGGGACTCACTGTCGGTGGAAGTAACCGGTGTTAACTGTGGAGAGGGCAGAAAACCAGTAGAGGGGACTGTGCCAAGGGAGTAAGGCAATGTATCCCCGAGACCAGAGACTGAGACATACCCAACCCCCAAAGTTGACGGAGCAAAGGCAGAGAAGAAGGTGGAGCAACATGAGACAAGTATTGGAGAAAGACATCCTTAAAGAACAGCCTGTTGTGAAACTCAATGACACGAGACTGTTCAGTGCCGCAAAACTTCCATAGTGTATTGGCTTGGCAGAGAAACCAATAAAGGTGCAGAGACGAGCACTGCCATTTTCATGTTTAACAAGAAACATA
Organism: Penium margaritaceum; assembly: GCA_023375785.1. Classification (NCBI taxonomy): domain Eukaryota; kingdom Viridiplantae; phylum Streptophyta; class Zygnematophyceae; order Desmidiales; family Peniaceae; genus Penium; species Penium margaritaceum. The sequence goes on from SZWC01010015.1 coordinate 81,428, forward strand.
TCTGTGCGCTGTAGTCACATGCATTCATGTCTATGATTTTTGAGCAATTCAAACACTTTATGATACACTAATTGTGAAGTGTATGAATTTGGGACAAATCAAATATATCCCTGGGGGTGGCCTCAAGCGTCTGGTGGACCAACCTTCTGGTCCTTACTCTCTACCGGACTTGTTGGACTTCTTTGAGTGACACCTGTCGACGGGGGTCGTCCTTACATCCGACCCGCCTGAGGATGACCGCCAGTTGGATGTTGCGCTCTCTCATCTCGTCTATCAGCGTTATCTCTATAACGAGGGAGGTGAGAGTGTATAAACAGGTCTGAGGTCACTTGCGTGTGAGTTCAATAGGACTCTCCATGAATCTGGGTTGAGCGGTGTTCAAGGGTGTCTTCTTATTGATGTTCCATGGATTGAGGAATGGCAGACAGTTTGTCTGTCCCGTTGTATTGCCGGATGTTCTCAGTAGCTCCCACTGTGCTCGGCCTCCATTACTGCCACTCGTATTCTCGCCTCTTTGCGTGTGTTTGGTGGCTTCTAGATTCTTGACTTTGCAACCATAAACCACATGATGTCCTCCCATTTGTTGTTTTTCTCTTTGGGTCCTGTCTGTTTTACTGATTTTGTACGTATTGGATCCAGAAAAATTCTTCCGGTGCGGGCTGTTGGTGCTGTCTGGAGGGAAGCTGTTTCTACCAGACATGCTGTACGTACCCTCTCTTGAATCAGTTCTTCTCTCTGTTATGACTCGCGATGACTAGGGCATGGAATTTTCCTCCAGTCACGGCATTGTATCTTTGCCGCATTACACCACTGACCGTGTCTTGCTTCACGGTGTACGTTGTGATCGTCTGTTCCGTGTTCCCTCATTTATACTCTTCTCTTGCATGGTGCAACGGAGGGAACATGACCCATGCATTTCCTCCTTGCAGTCGTCTATGTCGCTCTCTCCCTCTCCCCAATGCACACATGACTATTGCATTGCCGCCTCTACCATATCCTTACTTCCACAATTGACTGCTTGCTTTGCCATCAGCCCGCACATGGTCTTAATGCCTCCACTTTCCCTGCTCCTTGTGCTCTCAAATGCATTGATTGCATCCAGGGCAAGATGCATCAACCCCCTTTCTCCACGTTTGACACTCGCACTATCCATCCCCTTGATCTCTTGCATGCCGATGTCGTGGGTCCTCTCACCAATGACATCTTGGAGGGAAGTTGGTCGCTACATTCTTTGTCTCACTGATGACTATTCGTGCATCCAGTTGGTCTTTGTCTTATGGTAAAGGAGTGACGTTTCTTCCACCCTCGAGTCCTGGCTTCCTCAGGCTGAGCTCGCCTCTGGTCGCCATGTGCGTGCATTTTTTTCTGATCATGGGCAAGTTCATGGAGCCCACTGCTTGCTTCTTGTGTACAGGTTGTGTGGATGGAGCCTTTGGCTCCCTACACACCTCAGAAAAATAACATCTCTTAATGTTGGATCCACACACTTGCTGACGGTTTCTGCACTGTCCTCAGTGCAACTAACCTGCCCTCTCTTTTTTTGTTCGAGTCCACGTCTTACATGACATGGGTCTGGAACCATGTTCCTCATGGTCCTCTTCTCCGTCATGTCACTCCCTTCAAACGCTGCTTTGGTCGTCAGGCAGACTTGTGTCTTGCTCGAACATGGGGTTGTGTCACTGCCGTCTAGCTTTGCAAGGACGTTAGGGACAACAAAGGTATGCATGGATTTCTCAACAATCATAAACATGAATGCATGTGAAAAGAGATCAAAGATAGATTTCTTACCAAATTTGAAAATACTACTTGTTGCTTTCATCAATGAGGGATGTTTCATAAGAAATCAATGTTCACTTTTCTATTCACTTTCGAATACATGTTTTTGCACACAATTTCAAAGGTGAGGAGAGTGGTTTTATATGAAGCATGCATGACTAGAATCACAGTAAAGTACATCAATCACAAGCAAATGTGGGTGCATAAACCTTGCCATGTTTTTTCTCCAGGTTATACTAAGCTAAAACCAAGCATATCATGCTGATCACAGTAATTAAGCTCTCAAGCACGTCAAGGTTGGATGTTGTGGATGCTACTCTTGCACTCAGCTGAGACGCCAGCAGTGCATGATCCATCATGTGTGCGCCGATGCTGCATTCAAGAGCTTCACTTCAGTCTAGCCACCTGTAGTGATAGTGTATTTGTGAACAGGGTCAAGGGGTCACTTGCATGTCTGACATACCTTTTACAACAGCTGAGACCAATCCGCCGGCAGCCCCTCCATCAAGCTACCGCCATGTCTCTCCAATCACCAGCATGCCAACACCAGCATATGGGACTCCGAAAAATTTCAAGCAGCTCCTCAGTCACCTGCAAGTGTGATCTGTGTGCAGCAAGCCCAGAGGTTGACATGTCTCGGTCACACCCACACCAACTGTCGCCACCCCTGAGGTCGAGCCAGATCTCTTGGAATTAACCGAGAGCAACTGCTGCCAGGAAAATCCGACCCAGCCGGAGTAGCAAATGGAAACTGTCCAAAAGCATCAGAAAACCAACCAGACATGCAATTCAATCAACCAGACATCAATTCAATCCTAAATTCTATGTGGGCATGCCACCAAAGTTGGAGTTTGTGTGAGTTATTGGTGTGTGCTCAAATGCAGCAGTAGCAAATACTCAATCTCCATGGATGTGGAGCTCTATTGAAAGCCCCTTCACTTGATCCCTGCTTTCTGGCCTCATGGCCTGTGAAGGTGCACTTGTTTCCTCAAATGATGTGGAGCTGGCTGAGTTCAGCTAGCCCCTTGCCCTTGCCAGAAGTAGGGGCCATGAGTGACGCTCAAGTTCGGTGCCCTCAATAAAACTTCAGCGGCGTTTCTCCCGCTATGGTAGGTGTGCGGAACTAAAGCAGGTTCTCTGGAGGCTCGATGCCGGACTGCAGTGTGAGGAAAAATCTAACAGCATGTCCTCTATCCTAGTGTGTTGAAATAGTGTGCACCTTGTCCACTGCCTAGCTGGCTAGGTACACATACAGACAAGGCATGCACTGCTCTATAGAGTATGTCCCCTTGGTCTGTTGTGAGATGGGCCAGGAATGCAGTGCCCATAATGGGTATCTCCTCTGTGGCTCATCATAGGAACTATACCTTTTTGGCTTGGTTGAATAGGCACCGGAGTGTCATCCGAGAGGTCGCGGGTTCAATCCCTGAAACAGCCGCAATTTTCTTTATGACCAAAACTGGGACAGGAAGCTTCTAGGAAGCTTACTAGAGCCTGCCTTGAGGATGACACTTGGCGGTCTAAAGACGCGCCAAGTAGGACTGTAGGTTGAGGTTGGCTCCAGTGGAGCCACTACAATCAGAAGCTTTAGCAAAACTTGGCAAGTATAAAAGCCTGTACCTTGCATGCACCCATTTACAGTTCTTCCCTTTGAGACTCCTCACAGAGTGTCCAACCAAAGGTAGATACTAAAGACCAACATGTGGACTTCGTGAGGCTGAAAACCAAACGAACCTAAAGTGTGGATCCCTCGTTCGAGGGTGATGTGTTGTCTTGGTTGCAATACCAAGAGCGGATGGCAACCTCCCATGTCGGGACCTGTTTTCTAGACCGTTGCCATCCGACGCATTGACAAAGGGTTATGGTCCAACACTTCTGGTTCTAAGGCACGCTTCCAAGACCGGCTAGCGCGTTGTCTTGTAGGACGCACAGGTACAACAGGAACACGAAGATTGGACGGCTCCAATCTGCTCCATCGGCTCCATCGGCTTCTTCAGGTAGGATGCATGGACGTGGCAGACTAGAGGACGACGAACAGCTCTGTCCATGTTGGAAAAGACCCTCGAGCCCCAACTGGATTAAAGTCTACCCCTTTTTAGAAGGTGGTACGACCCCGAGTCCGTTTTCTCACGACGGCACCATCGCCTTAGGCGATCATCGGCAGGAGGGTTATGCAATGGAACCAACTGCACCTTTTGACAATGGTCGTAGTCAGTAGCCTCATCACCCTCATCGGCCTCAACGAAGCAGAGTAGCAGCGAAGAAGAGAAGATGAGCAACCGCCAAATTCACGGGGACAGGTTTTCCCTTGTGGAAATGGTTGTTTGAGATTGTCATGAACGTGCGTAGCTACCTCGACATCCTAAAAGGGACCAAGGCAGCACCCGCTGATGCGACGGTGACGACGCATGCGGCTGACCTTGTAGCATGGACGATGAAGAACAACATGGCTCTCGCTATTCTTGTGACGTCCATCAATGAGACTCAACAATCCCACATCACAGGATGCACGTTGGCTGCCGAGGCCTACGTAAAACTCAGACGCATGCATCAATCGAACGCCTTAGCAAACCGACTCTTCATCTTCCAAAGGTTGATGTGGATGAGGGTGAGCGAAGGAGAATCGATACCCGTATTTTTGTAGTCGTTCAACAACGTGCTGCAAGAGGTCTAGCAAATGGAATGGGATCTCAACTCCAATGTGCGTGCCATGATCCTTCTAATGGCGTTGCCGGAAAGCTAGAGGTCCTTGATCACCGTATTCGGCGGTTGGAAGGGGGCAGATCTGACGTATGAGGCTATCGTCGAATACGTGCGCAATGAGTCCATGCAACGCAGTGGTAGTGAGGCAAATATCTCAGCATGTCCCTCTCGCTTCGGTGGACAAGGTGCAAGCTCTTACTCCAGTCAAGGCAACAACCAAAGCGGTGGCTGTGGAGGGAAAGGCAACGGTGGCGGGATGAGTTCCAAGAAGCCCGGCAACTGTCAGAACTGTGGCAAGGCTGGGCACTGGGCTAGGGACTGCCGTAGTCCCAAAAAAGAAGGCAGGAACAAAGGTGGGAAGGAGAAGAAGGAGCTCACCAACATGATGGCTAGGGGGCTACCCATGAAGGGGGAAGCGATCCTTAGGCCCGGGGCATTCGCCCTTGACTCGGGCACCAACCACCACTCATCAAAAGAGAAGGGTGGTTTTGTCTCCATGGCCGAATCTGTCATGCACATCAAGTGTGCAAATGGCGGTGTCGTCCAAGCCATGGGCGAAGGGGACAAGGTGATCACGTTTAACGTGAACGGTGCGGAGAAGGCAGTCAACCTTCAAAAGGTGGTGTACATGCCTTCCTTCGCAGCCAACTTGCTGTCAGTCTCACAAATCACCGACAACAACATGACAGTGGTTTTCACCAACAAGGAAGCGGTGGCCCTTGTAAACGAGGACATCCAGATTTTGTACACCAAAGACAACCTCATGTTTCAAGTTCCAAGAGTCGATGACCTCTACATGCTTCAAACCAAAGTCACCAAGGCGTCGGATGAGGGAATCACATGTGCCACCAGGACAGTGGCACCGGAGCCAAAGGATGCACCACCGGCGACCATTGCGACCACCACATCAACCAAGGACACTGATGCTGAGTTGTGGCACCGGCGATTTGGCCACGTGGCCAACAGCACACTGCAGAAGATGCAGGAGCAAGAGGTAGTCTGCGGAATGAAAGGGTACACCATGAAGCATGACGAAGGGTGTACATTGTGAAAACCATGCCTCCAAGCGAAGGCAAAGAAAAAGTCGTTTGGGAGAGGAGGTCAATTAGCAGAGCTTGTCTTCAAAGAGATACACAGTGACATGTGTGGACCCTTCTGTACACCGCCTAACAAAGGAAGCAAGTACTTCCTGACCTTCATTGACGACCACAACCGGAAGTTGTGGATCTACTTTCTCAAAACAAAGGGAGAGGTCAAGGAGAAGCTCCTTGAGTTCGTCGCCATGGTGGAGCGGCAAACGTCCAAGAAAGTGAAGACGATCTGAAGTGACAACGGGGGTGAGTACGAGGCATGCAAGCCTTGGCTCAAGCATCATGGCATCCACCAAGAGCAAACCACCCCTTACAAACCCGAAAGCAACGGCGTTGTCGAGAGGATGAACCAGACCCTGCTCGGCATGGTGTGAAGCATGCTCTTCGACGCCAACCTCCCACCTCGCTTTTGGGCTAAAGCAGCAACAACGGCTTGGAACCTCTTGAACCTCACACCAGCGACCGCCTTGCGAAAACGTGGAAAGGAGCAGGACAAGGAGCTGAAGATCCCACAAGAAGCATGGTCGGGAAAGAAACCCAACGCATCTCATCTGAAGGTGTTCGGGTCAACTACATGGGTCAAGATCCAGTCGGGAGAAGGTGGAGGCAAGCTGGACGCTCGCTCCAGGAAGTGCATCATGGTTGGGTACGACACATCAGACAAAGCCTATCGGCTTTGGTACCAGGCAGCAGGCAAGCTCGTGAGGAGCCGCGACGTTGTATTTGACAAATACACCCTTGAAAAGGGAGAGCTGTTGGACACGAACCTCGCTCCCAAAGCGGGAGAGTGGATAGTATTGCTTGAGTCCGGAGACCAAGTACCCGACAGCTGGCTTGCTTTGCCAGCAGGTGGTGGGAATGGGAGAGTACCTGCGGAGGATAACGCAGTATCTGACATGGATGCCGATACTGACTTGGAGTCTGACGACTCTTTTGACGACGACGACGACGACAAACCACCACCTGTGGAAGCACTGGCACCAAAGCAAGAAGCCGCACCAGCACTCCGGCGCAGTTTGCGACCAAAGAAAGCACCTTTGCGGTATGAGGATGATTGGACTGGCTCTAGCTGGTCGTGCATGGCTTAGGGAGAGTCATCCATAGTGGCAGAGGCGATGAATGGCCCATATGCGGCCAAGTGGAAGGAGGTAGTGGACAGCGAGCTTGCGTCCATTGTCAAGAACGGCACGTGGGTGCTGGTGGATAGACCCGACAAGGCCCACGTGGTGGGATCCAAGTAGGTCCTCCGAGTGAAGAAGAAGCAAGACGGCAGCATCGACAAGTTCAAGGCAAGGGTAGTGGCTAAGGGGTTCTCTCAATGCCCGGGCTCTGAGTACGATGAGACGTTCGCGCCCGTCGTGACTTTTGCCTCCATCCGCTCTCTCCTTGGCATTGCAGCCGAAAAAAAACCTAGAGATAAACCAGATGGAAGTCAAGAAAAATTATCTTTATGGGAAGCTCGACAAAGAAGTGCTGATGGAGGTGCCTGAAGGAGTTAACGATCGCAAGGGCAAGGTGTGCAAATTGTTGAAAGCGCTCTACGGGCTAAAACAGGCCCCAAGGATGTGGTACAAAGAGATGGACGGTTTTGTGACCAAACTCTCCTTTGCGCATTGCCAGAATGACCTGAGCACGTAGGTGCGTGATGATGGGAGAGGACTGATGGTGGTTGCGCTGTACGTGGATGATCTGATCATCTGCTCGTCTTTGGTCGAGCTGCTGGATGAGCTGAAGTCTGACCTCAGCAAAAGGTTCAAGATGAAGGACATGGGTCCTCTCAAGTACTACCTCGGGATTGCCATCCACCGCAACCGAGTAGCAGGCACCATCGAACTCAACCAAACCAAATACATGGATGAGGTACTGAAGCGCTACCACATGGAAGACTGCAAACCTGTCAGTACCCCAATGACGACCGATACAAAGCCGAAGGCCTCCATGTTGCCAAGCAACAAAGCAGAACAAAGGGAGATGCAAGACATCCCCTACCAGTCCGCCGTGGGTAGCATCATGTACGCCATGGTAGGGACTCGTCCGGACATCTACTATGCTATGGGACAAGTGAGCAGATTTGTGGCCAACCCAGGGCCACAACACTGGTAGGCAGTAAAGCGCATCTTGCGCTACTTGCAAAAGACACGCCACATGGACCTCATCCTTGGAGGCCAAGAAGGTATGGACCCCCTTTGCATGAAGTGCTACACCGATGCTGAATAGGGAGGAAATCTTGATGACTGGAAGTCCACCTCAGGATACGTATGCATCTTGAATGGCGTAGCCATCTCATGGGCTAGCAAGAAACAGGATTGTGTTTCCGTGTCCACGGCTGAGGCAGCGTACGTTGCTCTGTCTGAGTTGTGCAAGGAGACTCAGTGGCTGCGCAACCTGCTTGGTGAAGTGATAGTGCCACAGAAGGATGCCACAGTCGTACACGTGGACAATATGAGCACCATCTTGATGGCTGAAGACGAGATCATATCTCGGCAAACGAAGCACATCAACAGACGCTACCACTACTCACGTGACCTGGTCATGAAGAACGTGGTGGACTTGTAGCAGTGCGGAACCAAGAGCATGCTTGGTGACTGCATGACCAAGCCGCTGGAGAGCGACATGCATCATGGAGGCATTCGTGGATTCGGCATGAGGAGTGCGGCAAAGGAAGGGTAAGCCCCAAGGCATTGATGGAGCCCGGTGAGCGACAGATGGACAGAGGTGCAAGGGAGAGATTTGTTGAAATAGTATGCATCTTGTCCACTGCCTAGCTCGCTAGCTATACATACTGACAAGGCATGCACTACTCTATGGAGTATGTCCCCTTGGTCTGTTCTGAGATGGGCTAGGAATGCACTGCCCATAATGGGTATGTCCCCTGTGGCTCATCATAGAAACCATACCTTTTGGGCTTGGTTGAATAGGCACCGGAGTCTCAAACCAGAGGTTGTGGGCTCAATCCCTGCGACAGCCGCAATTTTCTTTGTGGCTAAAACTGGGACAGGAAGCTTCTAGGAAGCTTACTAGAGCGTGCCTTGAGGATGACACTTGGCGGTCTAAGGATGCGCCAAGTAGGACTGTAGGTAGAGGTTGGCTCCAGTGGAGCCCCTATAAGCAGAAGCTTTAGCAAAGCTCTGCAAGTATAAAAGCCTGTACGTTGCATGCATCCATTTACAGTTCTTGCCTTTGAGACTCCTCACAGAGTGTCCAACCAAAGGTAGACACTAAAGACCAACACGCGGAGTTCGTGAAGTTGTAAACCAAATAAACCTGAAGTGTGGATCCCTCGTTCAAGGGTGATATGTTATCTTGGTTGCAATACCAAGAGCGGTTCGCGGCCTCCCATGTCGGGACCCATTTTCTAGACCGTTGCTTTCCGGCGCATTGACACAGTGGACGTGGGAGATGTGATAACTACCTTATAGGCCACCGAACCCCCCTCCCCAAGACCTCTGGGAGCAGCCTTCAGGGAGGTGACCAGGCTCACTGTTTCTAAAGAGCCCTTATACTTCTCATTTGGCCAAGGAAGCACAAAGTTACACACCGACAAAGTTGATCCTCTAGCATACTCTCTTAGCATAGCGGGATGAGTGACAGTCATACTTTCATGCATGGGAATGATGTCCTTCGCGACCTGTGCGGTTAATAATCTTGTGAAATTCCATAATTGGAGTCCCTTGGATGTCCTCAAGTTGTTTCTATCCTTGAAGGCTGCTCTCTACCATCATGGTAAGAAAAACTAGCTTCCTTTTGCACTAAAACCAGCTTCCTTTAATGCCCCGTCGTCACTTGAACCTGACCCATGTTATCCATACCTTAGTAATCCATGTTTCACTCAAACAGAATCCAAAAAGGTTTCATTGAGTGTGTTAGAACCTGTGAAACATCCTCTATGAAAATCTAGAGACATGATTTCTACTGAGCAACCCCATTTTGCCACTTTCTTGCACCTTTGCGTCCATCAATATCCCACTTTATAAAACAAAACATCAGACAAGTGTACACTGTCCCCTCAGCTACTGAAAGCGGTGTGCTTCCATTGAGTTCGTCAGGAAGTCTTCCAACACCACTCTTGAAGGACAGAACTTGATCTGAATTACTTGATTTACCACGAGCTCACGGATGAAGTGGAACCGTATGTGAATGTGCTTGGTGTGGACCTGAAACTCTATATTCTTGGTCTGAGTAGTGACGTTTCTGGTGTCGCATTAGATGGTGGTTGCTGCTATTGTCTCCTGTTCAAGACTTTCTTGTAGCTCACAGAACTACACTGCTTCTTTTGGTGCTTCACTCAGGGCGATATACTCTGCTTTGGTGGAAAAGAAAGCAACACCCTCTTTCTCCTCAAACTGACGGCATCTCCTCTTAGCAGAGATACGATCCCACTGGTGGATCTCCTTGTGTCTAGATCACCACCCCAATTTGTGTTGTTGTACCCGATAATGATGGGGTTCTTCCTGCCACTGAAGGTGAGACAAAGGCTTTATTGCAGTCGAGGTACCACAGCACGCGCTTAACCGCCTCCTAATCGGTATGACTGGATTCACGCAAACTTGCTGAGTACTTCCACTGATTAATTGATGTTGAGGTGCGTGCTGACCTCTACGTACATCAGTCTCCCAACTCTGTTTTGGCACAACAATGCTTCTATGTGGTTACTCTCTTAGGTGTTGTGGGAATTTGGTGTCATGCTCAGCTTCACTCCCACTTCCAGTAGTGTTGTGGCCTTGCGTGCTCTTACCATGTTGAAGTGATTGCCAATGTTACTTACGTACATGAACTACAAAAACACCAAGATCTGTTGCTACCGGTCACGCTTGACCTGAAGGCCAAGGTAGTAACTGAGCTCTCCCACGTATTTCATGTCGAACCTGGAAGCAATGGGCTGATTCACATTGTCCAAAAGAGACTTGGAGTCAGAGGCAATGAGTAGATGATTAACATACAACAAGATGATAATCTAGCTTGTCTTATGTATTTGCCTGTAGACTGCAAAGTCAGCTTCAACGAGGCCAGTCCGTTGCTTATCAATCTTGTGGTACCATGTTTGGGGTGATTGTTTCAGGCCATATATGGCATTCACAAGGTTGAACACCAAATCCTCCTTCCCTTTCACCAAATATCCCTCCAACTACTCCATGTACACATCCTCCTCGAGGTCACCATTCACAAATGCACACGTCACAAGCATTTTGTACACCTCCTAGTCCATAGTAGCAGCAAGAGGAAGGACCACTCAGATGGATGAGAGCTTTGTGATGGGTGTGAATGTTTCTCTATTATCCATGTCCTTAGCCTGCACATACTCCTCTACAACCAGCCGTGCTCTGTACTTGATTCCCTTATCATCCTTACCACGCTTGCATCTGAAGATCCACCTGCATCCAATTACCCGACTGCCATAGGAAGCTTTCTGAAGGGTCTGGGTGCGATTCTTCATGAGCGCACCATACTTCTTATGTACTGTGGTATACCAATGCATCGCTTTGGTATTACGAATGGCTTTAGTGAAGGTGGATGGATCATTAGTGATGGTGAGGGAGAGGAGCTCCAGGTTAGAGGACTCCAAGAAGGGTGGAGCGGTGCAGAGGTCCACCCACTCACCTTGCAGCACTCGCTTATTTGCGAACCTCTCAGATCCCTTGAGCACCTCCTCGCTGTCCATAGAATCCTTGGTGAGGCATCCAAACCGTCGTGGCAGCTGCCGTATGTTGCTTTCTTGCTCTTCCTCATCCATTTTAGTTGCTGGATCCTTCTCTTTCCTAGATCTCTCCACCTCCTTTTCTTTGCCGTAGTCACCGCCATCTCCCGCACCATCATATTCTGTTGTCGGTTCATCTCCCCCCTCTCGCACAAGTATGGTACTGAGTGGAACTACAGTCATAGAGTTCTATTTCTAGACCTTCATGCCCTCTTGAAAGATCACATCACGTCTATGAATGATCTTGCATGCAACAAGGGTGTAGAGGAAGTACCACATGGTGTACACGCATGCACAAATGCGCCACACCCGAAGATTTTCAGGTGCATCACGGTCGGCTTGTGCCACATTCACGCCTCCTCTGATGTCATCAGCGATACTACGTACGTGTGACTCCGGTTTTTCAGGTACATGTTGCTGTTGACCGCTTTCATCCAAAAGGTTGGCAAGAGCTCAACATCTTGGAATATGCTACAAACAAACTCCATGACCATGTGGTTTACATGTTCAACCATTCTATTCAGCTATGGTATTCTAGGTGGTATGGCCTTGTGTTGGATCCCGCGTCGTTTGAGATAGTTAGGGAAGTTATTTGAGAGGTTCTTTCCTCCACCGTTATTATGAAGCAACTTCATTGACCTACCAATTTCTATTTGTGCAACAATGATTCACACATGAAGGCATTAAATCACTCATTCTTTCAGCCAGGAAAGACATCCACGTCTTCCTTGACTTGTCATCAATAATAATTGAAAAGTATAACATGGTAGACAAGGACCGTGATGGTATGTGACCGTACACATCAGAGTGAGCGAGTGCAAAAATCAGATCCCTTCCCTTCTCTTGTGAAAGGATATCAGGCTTGCTTTCGTTCAATACAGCCCTCACAAGCCGATGCACCAAGTTTCTTAAGCCCCTTGAAGTTTAGGCCACGGACCATCTTCTGCACGGAGATGATGGTGCCAAAGCCGAGGTGACCAAGCTTGCGGTGCCATAGGCCTATATTTCCCTCCCTCGTCACCAATACTGAGCCGACTTTCTTCTCCGACAGTACTAGAGATGGTAAAAACCATCCTTCCTATTTGCTTTTAAAACCATACGCCCTGAATGAGAGATGGTACAGCCATTACTTAGTAGTGTGTGCCCAATGGACAAAAAGGAAGAAAGTAAAAAGACGCAAGACAGAGGGCCAGGGGAGGGGCGCCACTCCCTCCCCGGACCCTCTGCCTGCCTATGCCACTCTATGCTACGCTATCTGTTGGGAGCAGGAGCGAGGGTAATCCCGTGCCTCGCCCTGTCCACTTTGTACCTATGATTAGATAAGTAGATTGTAATGAGCAGCATGTGTATCTGGCAATGCATGTCTCGTGCCTCGCCCTGTGCACTCTGTCTATGTATCTGGCAATGCAAAACAATTCACAGTGGTTCTAAGACAAGGGAAGGAGCAAGGTGTGCTAATGTGTTCTGTCGACAGAAAACACCAAAGCGACACACACAAGGACAATGGACACCTCTTGGACAGTTATCATTTATCGATCTATTGATTGATCAATTGACACTCGACATGTCTTGACCATTTCTGCATCAACGGTTCACGGCCAAGCTATAAATGAAGATCGCAACCAAGATCAAGGGAGGTTCTGAAGACTGACATCAAGACACAATGTGATCGCACCCCAAAGCTAGTCACTAAAGACAAACGGACTCGAGATGGTATCTGACGTCTGGCACTGTGCAATCGAGTGGGGTAAACGGCACATGCAAAGCAAGGAACAGCTGAGCAAGCACCAGGATAAAAGCTAGTAGTAGTACACTTTATTCTTTGTTCTCTTACCAAGCATTATTAAGACCATACTCTGCCCTCTCGTGTCACTGGGTTGCTCTCTGGTGTTGTATCTTACAACTGGTTTTATGAGAGCAGAATCTTTGTGACTGGTGCGGCTGTGAAGAGAAACTTTCAAAGGCATTCAATGATCCTAATTTTCTTCCTTTGGTACCAAAGCAGGTGTGCCAATTGAAAGCCAAGCTTGAACTTGTTGAATTTTTTGATGTTGTTGGCAAGACCCATCGCTATGCGGGAGCCATGTTTAGAGCACGTAGCAGTTCACGTGCACTAGATTCTGCTTGCATAGTCGTGTTGAACGTTGTTAGTCCAAGCAACAGCGAGACCCGTCGTTCACACGAGAGCTGTTAGTTGTATTTCTAGAAAAGGGAGCGGTCAGGCTCAAGTCTACCTGTGATGCAGATTATTGGTGGGCGAGGTGGTTGCCCCCTCATGCAAGAGGCCTCGCCCATGTACTCTTTCTCTTTTCATTGTCTCTTACTTCAGTTCTAACTTTTGACCTCAATCTTGTCCTCCTCCCTTAAATCCTGTTTCAACATGGCATCAAGCCTGTGACGCTTCCCCCTCCTGTGGGTCGCTCTCCTCTACTCCCCCGTCGCTTGTCCACTTCCACATTGTCCGTGGAGTTTATGCAATGGTCTGCCCGTTCCCGACGGCTGCCCCCGGCTTTCTCTCCCATTCTTCCACGCCGCGGACTTCTCCCCCGACCGCGCCGGATTTTGCCATCCTCCCGCACCCTCCATGGCATCCGTGACTCTTGGCGCTTGCTCTCCCGCGGCGCACGGTCGACCCCCCCCCCCTTTTCCTTGCTCGCTAGCCCTCCCGTGGTGCTTGCTCGCCCCCCCCTGTTGCCAAATATTATTCCCCGTTCCTTGCGCTACCCCTCCCTCTTCCTCTTCCTCCCCCTCCCCATTCCTCTCTCATCTCTTGCCCCTCGTCCCCTCCTTCCCTCGGCTCCCCCTCCCTTGTCTCCTTCCTTGATCCCATCCCTCCCCTCCCCCTCTTCCCGTCCGCCTCCACCTCCACCTCTGCCTCCGACTCCGCCTCCATCTCCGCCTCCACCTCCGCCTCCGCCTCCGCCTCCACCTCCGCCTCCACCTCTACCTCCGCCTCCGCCTCCGCCTCCACCTCC
>SZWC01010016.1:28134-46103 GCA_023375785.1 Penium margaritaceum
CACTGTGCAGTGTGTAGCTCCCAATCCTCGTAAGAGGCAGTAGATGGCATGCGCTACCGCGTGCGCATGCCGACACATTATTTACAGTCCAGGCCCTTTACACCCCAGGGAACTGGATACCAGAAAAGGTCTGGTGACAAAGCTGAGGAAGATTCTGAGCTAAAATGAGCCCGGTAAAAACACCAGAAAATCCGTAACTCCATGTACGGTCCTCCGACTGCAGAAAAGTTGCTACAGTAGCGGGGAAGTAGACCAGCGCAGTAATTGCCCACTCTAACAGAAAGTACCGGACCGTCCAAGACCAACAAGGACAATGTGGTGATGACTTAACAACACATCCTCTGCACAATCAAAAATTTGAGGACCGGCGCCGTGAGCACGGTGGTCAAAGCAATGGCAAGTGTGTCTCTGAAGACAACCCATGCTAATTTAGGCAAGAATAAGAAGCATGAAAAGGCCAAACAAGTGCTTGGTTAGCACGTTGACGTGCAAGGGACTCACACTCAAGAAAGGACGTGCTCAGGGAGGACCACCCAAATGTAGATCCCAATGAAGAACAAAACTTCGACAATGACGAGGACAAGGAGGACTACAGTTTGCCATCATCGGACGGCAGACAGGCCGATCTTAAGAATGGCAAGATGCCTGCCAGATCACAAGAAGCTGTACATAGTAGTGAGGCCATATTCAGTAACAATGGCGCCAAAAGCAGCCAAGCGGGGATTCTTTACGAGCACCCGCAGAATAATACTTCAACTAGGACAATTAAAACCACCCATAAAAAGCTTGTCAAGACGTTTGTCCACGCAGCAATACTTCAAACGTTGAAGGCGTGATAGCACCCACAGGTCTGGGGATGGACCCCCCTTCTTATGACGCTCAAAAAGGTCGCCAGGAGGGTTGTGAGGAGGCAGTTCCTCACTCTGTGTCGCGTAGGTGCGATTTCCTCCTGTGAGAGCCGGTGAAAAGTGACTTGTGTTTTTGCTGACCCGTTTCTGTCCCGTCAGTTCGCCACTGGACGGCTTAGTCGCGAAGTCAGAGAGCTTCCAGTCAGTCCGTTTGGCTGGTGGCGGAAGGAGCAGCGCGACAAGGGGCGTATCGTCAGAAAACTCAGCTGAGGGGGATCCGTTATGCGAACTTCCGCGTGAGTGGCGGCTGCAAGATTTCGCGTTTGAAGCGAACTGTGCTGCGTATTCGAGCAAGCAGGCTGCGCCGTTTTTGCTGCTTGCTTCTTGCTGCTTGCAGCTCTGAATGCGCCCTCGCTTGCACCCCCTTCTGCTTGCCGGTTCGCTTCGCTCGCTGAGCTTGCTTTGCTTGCTCGCTGGCTTGCTCCCCTCCTTGCTCGCTTGCTCGTTTTTTTCTTTTGCTCGCAGACTTGCTCGCTGACTCACGCACTCGCTCGATTGCTTGCTGACGTCAGCGGCGGTGGCGCTTGCGCACTGTGCCGCGAGAGAGTTTGCTGCATAGTGCGCCGTTCCGACGGCGCACTCGCGCTGGCGGCGAGCAGGGCAGTCGCAGCTGGTCCGCGAGAGGGAAAAAAATTCGTGCAGCCTTTTTGGCCTTTTCCGCCGAAAAACGCCGGCGGATTTTTATGTCCGCCGGATGTAGGGCAGGAACTAACCGCCTCCACCGTTTTGTGCAGTACGGTGGGCGGTGCTGCTGCGATGGTCATGTTGCTGACAGGTGATGCTGCCGCATCTGAAATCTGCGGCAAAGTTGCTGCTTGCCCAGATTGTTCTCCAGCAGAAGTCAAGTCAGAGGCTGGAGGAGCAGTAGAGATGAGCTATAGGCCACTCCAAAAAAATTCACTCCTCTTTCCATGCTTTGAGGAGTGTACGGTGCGTCCACAAGAGTCATGGTTGTCTCGCCGAGACCCAAAATGAGGGTTGGCCGATGGACTCGAAGCTGAAGGAGTGGGAGAAATGCCGGACTTGTTTTCCACTGCAAATCTTGATTTTGTTTTTCCTTCGTTGCTCTCTCTCTTTGATGCGGCTGCCGCTGTTGTGTTCTCGTGGACCATGAAGCATGTGAAACCAGCTTCCACATTACAGGAGGTGTCGATGGCGCGGATCCGGTTCTTCGACTTCCGCGTCCCATTCTCCTCACGACTCTTCAAGGCGTACTGCGAGAACGCATTTGCGATGAGTCAGCATTGTAGCATGCACCTGTACAAGGTGTCTATCGGGACACTTTTTGTCAGGCAGTCGGCGGCTTGCAGCTTGCCCGGAACGTGCACAAGTTGTACTGTGCCGTCTTGAACCTTGGATCGGACCCAATGGCCCCGAATGTCGATGTGCTTGGTTCGACCTTGGAATATGGTTGAGTTCGCCAGGTCGATTGCCGAGCAATTGTCGACGAAAACTTGAGTCGGCTTTTCTTGTGGAAAGCCGTTGTCGTCTAGGAGGTTGCGAATGTACGTCACCTCCTGAGCTGCTGCTGTAGCCGCCACGTACTCAGCTTCGGCAGAGCTGAGTGTAATGATGTTTTGCCGCTTGCTCATCCATGAAATGGCTCCTCCACCGAGAAAACACACAAAGCCAGTGGTACTGCGCCGGTCTTCTTCGGTTCCTCCAAAGTCCGCATCCACGTAGCAACGGAGCTTGAGGTCACTCGAGGTCCCAAAGCAAAGTCTTGCATTGCTCGTGGTCTTGAGGTAGCCAAGAGCTCGATCAAGCTCCTTGCAAGCGGCTTCAGCACACGTCTCATTGCCGCATGCCAGATTGCTGACAACAAATTGCAGATCAGGACGCGTGCAGCTTGCGGCGTGCATTAGTGAGCCGATTCTGCTTTGGTAGTCGGTCTCACTCCTCCCCCTTGCTCCTTGATGCAGTAACGTCTGCTGAGTGAGGGGAGTAGGCATGTGCCTGTCGGGTACATCAAAGCGTTCACAGACCGTGTTGGCGTAGGTCTGTTGGCTCAATTCAAGCGTCCGTGCCTTGCGGTCACGCTTGATGTTCATGCCGAGGTAGTATTCAAAACTCGGCATGAGGGTCACATTGACCTCTTTTGCCATTGCCATAGCCGTGGCCTTGATGAAGCTTGCTGATGGGCCAATGATGAGGATGTCGTCGACGTAGACAAGAGCATGACAATCTGGTTTCTCGTTTGGAGACGGACGGTGAAGGAAGAGGCAGTCATCGTAGGCTGATGGGAGAAAGTCGAGAGACTCGAGGAGGCTTTGCAGCTTCCTGTACCAGAGAAGAGGACTCTGCTTTAGGCCGTACAAGCTCTTCACTAGCTTGCACACCTTTCCACTCCCATCATCGTAGCCTTCAGGCTACTTCATGAACACCGTGGTGTCCATTTCCCCGTGGAGAAAGGCATTCTTCACATCCAGTTGCTGCACCTCATAGTCTCGTACTACTGCGACTGCGAGCATGATGCGAGCTGTGGTGTAGCGGCTCACTGGGACGTAAGTCTCGAAGAAATCTTTTCCTTCCACCTGTGAAAATCCTTTTGCCACCAAATGTGCTTTGAACTTGTCGATGCTCCCATCAGCTTTTGTCTTGATGCGGAAGACCCATTTGACCCCAACGTGTCGTGAACCAGGGGGTAGCTCAACGAGCTCCCACGTGCCTTGGTCCATGAGGCTGTTGTACTCCGCATCCAATGCAGCTTTCCATTCTGTTGCGTGCTCTCCGTTGAGAGCCTCCTTGAGATTCTTGGGCTCCGGTGGAAGTTCCTTAGCAGATGTGAACAAAGCGGCGAGATGAGTTGTGGTGAACTCAGAGAGGACATCAGCGTCCTCCTTGAAGATAGAGCATGCTGTGATGGCCATGTTGTTCTCTGCTTCATTCTCTTACACTTTTTGCTGCTCCATCTGCTGCTGCAGGAGGCGTGTGAAGCGCCTCTCGTGGACTCCTCCTGGTGTCTCTTGCTTCCGCGTCGCCTTCGCACCATTCTCCAGTCCCACCACCTCGGGTTCATCATCCCGTACTTCGACAGAATGGTGGTCTCTAGAGACGCGTACAAGATCGTCTCCCTGGAGGGGCACACTCGAGCTCATCGCCTTTTTGCTTGCATGATCCAGATCAAGAAGGGTGAGTGGTTCTGGATCTGTGTCAGCTTGCTCCAATGACTGATTGTAGGAGTCGTAGAAGGTCTGCAGGAAGTCTGGTGCAGACCTGCGCTTTTGCTCCCATGCTTGGCGGGTGAGGTTCTCGAAGAAGAAAGCGTCGCGGCTCACTATGATCCGCTGCGAGTCCACGTCGTAGAACTCCCATCCTTTCATGTTGGGGCTTTGCACAAGAAAGACACCCCATGACGCCTTGTCAGCCAGCTTCTTACGGCGCTCCTTAGGCACATGGAACAGTGCCATACAACCAAAGGTTCTGAGCATGGTGACGTCAGGCTTGTCCCCATGCCAGGCCTGAAATGGTGTCATCTCAGGGAGAGACATGTGCGGTACGCGGTTGCGCACCCAGACCGCTTGCCTCAAAGCATACGGCCACCAGCTGTTGTCAAGTTGAGCACCTAGAAGCATTACCTTTAGCGTTTCTTGCATCGTGCAGTTGGCTCTTTCTGCCACGCCATTCTGCTGCGGCGTGTAGGCTGTTAAGAACTGTTGCATGATGCCCATGTCCTCCAAACGGGACATGAACTCTGCGCTCGTGTACTCGCCAGCACCATCTGAGCGCAAAACTTGCAACTTCTTGTTGCTCTGCCTTTCTGCCATTGCCAGCCACTTGGAGAAGAATGTAGGAGCTTCATCTCTCGTGCGAAGAGGGTAGCTCCACACGAATCGGGTTGCGTCGTCCACAAACAGAAGGAAGTAGCGTTGCCCCGAACTCATAGTGGCTGTTGGAAGTGGTCCGCAGATGTCAGTGTGTACCAGCTTCAACGACTGGTTGACATCACACTTGAAGGCTGGAGGAAACATCTAACGAGGTAGCTTTGCACGAACGCAGTCCTCGCACGGTTGCGATGTGTCTTTGCCACCATTGTCCTTGATGTCGAGGCCGTTGACCTGTGACTTCTTGTGCATTAATTGCACAAGCTGGTTGCTGATGTGGCCGAAGCGTTTGTGCCACACAGGAAGGTCTGCACCAGAGGTCTGGTGGAGACTAGCTGCTGCGAAGGGAGACTCGGAGTCGCTCGAAGCTGGGGCACTAAATTCCAGCTCGATCATGCCGTGCGGTAGAAGGCGGCCTTCGGCAAAGGTTTCGCCTTCACGACTCTTCAAAGCAACGTGTTCTTCGCTGCTAACGATGTGTGCTCCCCTATTCATCAGCTGCCCGAGTGAGAGAAGGTTCACCGCAATGTCAGGTGTGTAGAGAACATCACCAAACTTGACTTGGACACTGTTGTACCCGGTCACGGTCATTTTCCCTTTCCTCAGCACTGGCACTTGCTTGTTGTTGGCCATGGTGACGGAGTCTTTCGAGGAAGGAAGGAGTTCATGTAGGCAAGCTTTGTCGAATGTGATGTGCGAAGTGCACCCAATGTCCAGATACCACACGTAGGTAGAGCGAACCAGCTTGTCGCTCTGTGTCCCGGAAAGTTGGAACACTGACCCTGTGTAGTCGTAGGCCTTGCCTTGGTCTACCTCCTTTTTCTCAGGCTCCTTCCCCTTCTTCTGATGCTGATTCTCTTTTCCTCCACTCTTCTTCTCCCCCTTGCTTCCTGACTTGTTTCCCTGTCTCTCCCCTTGCTCCTCTCTCATCCGCTTCTAGCAGTTAATGGCCTTGTGTCTCTTTTTGTTGTAATATGAGCACACTGTTGCAGGCCGTGATCCAGGCTGCTGGCCATCTGTGCTGCGCTTGCTGGCGTTCGGGCCTGATTGGGCGGACCACTGGGAGGAGGTTGACTTCCTCGTGGATTGGCTCTTCCACGACGGCTGAGTGGAGCTGACAGCTGCGCTGACACCTTGGTAAGTTGCATTAGACAGGATGCGCTCCTCCTTTGCCACAAGCCGATCACGTTGTTCAGTGAGTAGCATCTTCCAGACATAGGACTCTGTCAGCTCTACTTCGTGCTTGAATTTCAGCACTTTGCGCACGTCGTCCCAGTCTCCAGTCAGGCCGTTGAGGAGGAAAGTTACGAAAACAGGTTCCAAGACAGGAGCGTCAGTCACCGCGAGCTGGTCCCGTAGTGACTTTGCCTTGTTGATGTAGGACTCGACGCTGTCGAAGCTGCTCAAGTTGATGTGTGAGAGCTCGGTCAGGTTGTGGGACTTGAAGGTGGAGTCGCCAGACATGTAGGTCCGTAGTAAGTAGGACCATGCGTGGCGAGCAGGCTCTAAAGTTCCTTCGTACATCCGGATTGCGTGCTGGATACGAGGTGTCAGCTGATTGTCCAGCACCATGAATGCAGCGTCGGTGAAGTACTTGAACTCCGTCACGACTTGCGGTGGAGACCCCGGTGGTGGAGGTGAGTAGTACCCATTGTAGAACTTCCAAAGGCTATGGATCTGGACGACTTGCTTGAACTTGTGTGCCCAATGCTAGAAGTTCTCTCCGTCAAACTTGTCGATGGAGATCTTGTGCAGTTGCAATGATGCTAATGATGCGGGCACAGTGTCCTCCAGACATTGGAAAGGTTTGCCTTGGATAGCCGCTGTAGAGCTTTGCCTGGGGTTCTGCTGCATAGGAATGGCTGGATTTTGCTGAAAGGTTGGCATCGCTGTAGTTGGTGCTGCTGTTGCCGGCTGTGCCACGTTGATTGGTGGCATTTGTGCCTGGTTTACGTGCTGAAATGGTGTTATGGGAGGCACCATCGGAGTAGCTTGTGGCTGCTGTGGCATTCCTCCTTGGGCAGGTGCACCAGGTTGTGCCTGCGGAGGGATGGCTGGTTGCATGACTTGATGAGGATTCCCTTGAGGCAGATGTACAGATGATGACTGTGACGTTGGCTGCCACTGCATCTGCTGCTGCTACTACTGATTCTGCTGCTTTTGAAGCCAAGCCATTTGTTGATGCAGCTAGGCAATTTGAGCAGCTTGGTCAGCATTTGCTTGTTGAGCAAAAAACAGCTGCGTGTGAGAAGCTTGAGCAGCTTGTGAAGTTTCTGCTGCTGTTGAAGGAGCTCTTGGGCTGCAAGTTGTTGCCTCAATGCCTCTCGCTCATGCTCTACAGCCTGGCGCGCCGCGGCTTCTTGCTGTGCCATATGCTGTGCCTCTTCTGCCAAGCGCTCAGCCTCAGGTGCTTGGCGTTGTGCGTGGTCTGCTACATGTTGCCCTTGATCTTGGCCCATGCGCAGTCCATGCAGGACAGATTGATCATCAAGAGCAGGGGATCCATCTCTCTGGCCCTCATCCATGTTGCTCATGGTGGCTTGATGCTCTTGACTTGTGCAGGCCAGACGTCGCAAAGGCCGGTCACGCTGCACACCAGAGAGAAGTCGGCTGTCGCTTCCTCCTCGAGGTTGTACAAGGATGGTGAAGCGTGGCTCCACCAATCAACAACTCTATACTCTGCTAATCTTGCTGAAAGCACCACCTATGCTCTGATACCATGTCAGAGTTTGCACAGCAGAAGGGAAGGTGCAGTAAGGTCTAGGTTCCTTGCTGCTTGTACATAGATCTTGGTGCTCGGCAAGAAGGCATGTACTATCTCTGGAACTGTGAATGGAAAAACACAACTGAGAAATGAATCTCTTTGATTGATAGTACAAAGTACAGAGTACAAGTAGTGGCAACTTAAACACAGCTATGTACACGGCTCTGATCTGCCTGGCATCCACAGGGGACAATCTCTTGCTAAGCCATCCGGGCCGTTGACACAAGAGTCTCGGCTCAGCCACCGTCTTCAAGGTAGTCTGGCCTCCAGGTAGTCAGGCATTCCTCCACCCAGGCTGGCACGCACGTGCCAGTCTAAGAGGGGTCTTCAGAGCGAACTTCAGCAGAGTCTTGGCTTGGACACTCCAGGTGGCACTTCAGTAGCCAAGGTAATGATGATGAATGAGAAGCTGGAAGTCTGAAACTCTGAGGTAAGGAGGTTGCTGTGTCAGAGTGACCACAGATGATCACAGGGTTGTTATTGAGGTGTGACAGGGCCGTTGCCTTTATATACACGTGGCCCTGGCTAGTTGACCGCCCTTGAGGAGAAGCTTCCTCTTGTGTGGTGGCAACAGTCACCTCATTGATGTTGCAGATATGAAGCTTCCCTACCAGGGAAGCTTCTTCTAGTTCTGCGTTGTTATTGGGTCCCTGACTCTGGCCTGGGGAAGCTTCCTGGCCGAGGAAGCTTCATCCAGCTTGATGGAGAACTTTCTTGGCAAAGTGGCTTCCATCAGAAGCTTTCATCCTCCCTCGTAGATTCTGCTGCATACGACCGTAGATCAAAGGTTTCAACAGAGCTCTCCTCGTAGGCTGGTGATGTGGCAGCTGTAGGTCTACTACATGTTGGTGATGATGTAGTAGCTTGCCTTCTCAAACCTTGGAGGTTTGCATGGTAGTCAGGTTAGGACCCTCGTAGCTGATGTGCTTGTGCAGCACTGTGCAGTGTGCAGCTCCCAATCCTCGTAAGAGGCATTAGATGCCATGCACTACCTCGTGCGCATGCCGACACATTTTTTACAGTCCAGGCCCTTTACACCCCAGGGAACTGGATACCAGAAAAGGTCTGGTGACAAAGCTGAGGAAGATTCTGAGCTAAAATGAGCCCGGTAAAAACACCAGAAAATCCGTAACTCCATGTACGGTCCTCCGACTACAGAAAAGTTGCGACAGTAGCGGGGAAGTAGACCAGCGCAGTAATTGCCCACTCTAACAGAAAGTATCGGACCGTCCAAGACCAACAAGGGCAATGTGGTGATGACTTAACAACACATCCTCTACACAATCAAAATTTTGAGGACCGGTGCCGTGAGCACGGTGGTCAAAGCAATGGCAAGTGTGTCTCTGAAGACAACCCATGCTAATTTAGGCAAGAATAAGAAGCATGAAAAGGCCAAACAAGTGCTTGGTTAGCACGTTGACATGCAAGCGACTTACACTCAAGAAAGGACGTGCTCAGGGAGGACCACCCAAATGTAGATCCCAATGAAGAAAAAAACGTCAAAAATGACGAGGGCAAGGAGGACTACAGTTTGCCATCATCGGGCGGCAGACAGGCCGATCTTAAGAATGGCAAGATGCCTGCCAGATCACAAGATGCTGTAGATAGTAGTGA
This sequence comes from Penium margaritaceum, assembly GCA_023375785.1. Taxonomy (NCBI): domain Eukaryota; kingdom Viridiplantae; phylum Streptophyta; class Zygnematophyceae; order Desmidiales; family Peniaceae; genus Penium; species Penium margaritaceum. The sequence goes on from SZWC01010016.1 coordinate 37,245, forward strand.
GACCATATTCAGTAACAATGGTGCCAAAAGCAGCCAAGCGGGGATTCTTTACGAGCACCCGCCAAATAATACTTCAACTAGGACAATTAAAGCCACCCATAAAAAGCTTGTCAAGACGTTCGTCCACGCAGCAATACTTCAAAAGTTGAAGGCGTGATAGCACCCACAGGTCTGGGGATGGACCCCCCTTCTTATGGCGCTCAGGCAGTGAGGCACCACTGCGACCACCATAGCACGGTCAAAGACAATAACTTCCTTCAGAAGCTAGGGACTATTGGCAGTGTGTACGTGAATCATATGCACCTTCTTGGACAAAGGTTCATATCTAGTACAACTTCATTGAAGGCATAATAGATCAAGCGGCATTCACCAAATAACTCGTCCGCGTGGAACAAAGCACAACAAACCTTGACTATGACCGTTAGCTTCAACGTCTTACTACACGTGAAGCGACACTTTGTTGCGACAGGATCAATGAGGCATTGAGAGCTGTGATACAGGTCTTGGTGGAGGAGCCGCTAGAGTGTGTTGTAGCTGTTGGTTACAACAGCTTGTGATAGTGAGGTCTTGCCAACTTTGACGACTTTGGAGCACGTCTCATGAACACTTCCTTCCTCCACGGTGTGAAGATATTCCAAAGGACATAAAACTAACCGAAAAGCTTATCACAAGGCTCCACTTGGATGACCTTGCTGCATCGTAGCTTGAAGATAAGCTCTTCTAACACATTGTCAAAGAGTGGGGTATCTGGTGGTCACACGTGGAGTAGTAGCCCATGCCATGGGAGGCTTTCTTCATCATCACATACAATAAGTACACGTAGCATAAGGAGGCACAACATGCCTTCCACAATATCAAGGACTTCAAGTATCTTGATAGCTCACACGAGGTCTACTTGAATGAGTTCACCACTCTCGAGGAAGAAGCCGAAAGCTTCACCAAGGACGATGACACCTAGAACTTCAAGTACCCAGAGTTTTTCTAGTTGGATCACTTGTGTGTTGGCCTTACTAGGAAGAACCCAAAATACAATACCAACACAATGGTAATGGGCCAGGTTTGGACAAGTTGGAGGCTATTGCTTGACGAAATGAGTAAGGTGTACTTGGCAAACCTGAAGCACTACTCGGATGTATAGCCGAATGAGAGTGTGCAGCAAGGCCACAACATGTGAATGGATATTATAGGAGATGTGGGGATGTCTGATTAGCGGGGAGGAATAAAGGGAAAGCAGCCCATAAACCCCCTAGTAAAGAAGACCAGCAGGCACAAGGTCCCCAACCATAAGCGCAAACATGATAACAATGAGCTGCTCGCAGCTCGTGCATGCCGCATCAAAGCCTTCCGTGAGAGAATTTGCCACAACTATGTGAAACCGGCCGAATTCAGGACTCGGTTTCCTGAGGCTAGTGGTAGTGGACAAGAGGCCACGGAATTGGCAGTAGTTGCAGCACCTCATGGGGATGGTGCAACAGGTGACCTCGGACAAGGGTTTGATGTCTGTGGCCGTGGCTCAGTCATGGAAACAGAAAAGGCCGTGGTACACGGTGTTTCCATCCCTAAATGATGGTACTGGTGACTACTCGAGGGGAAAGATGGATAAAGAGTGTGGGTTAATTTTTTAAATTAGGATACAAAGCAATGTAAATTTCTGATGAGTTCAAGTGTCTTAGCTATTTTCCTCTCTCTTATTGAGCCTCATTCTATACTTGATGATTTCAATTGCCTGATAAGCCTTACATTTTTGGTCAAGATGCCAGATTAAACATGCTAAGTTGTGGCCACACTGACGAGTATGTAAGAATTGTGTGACGTGGTGATTGAAGAAAACATTATCAAAGAGATGATTTCAATCATGTATGTGATAACTTTGGTTGATGATAGTAACCTTCTAAATCTAAAAAATTGGAAGGTTCTCATCAATTATACACATAGAGGTAAGATGTGGACCTGAACGGGTGAATTATGGAAGTTTCGACGTCCACCATACCTATTCCGTGTTTACCACAAACCAGGCCTACCATCATTGAGTCTGTTTACTCGGAAGAGTGAAGGTAACATGAGAATGCAGTTCGAAGGACATCTAGATGGTGCTAATGTGAACGTGTTGGCTGAATCCTTCGTCAGCCTTGGACCTACCAGATGTGTAGGCGTCAAGCCTGCTGGTGGCATAGTTGTTGATGAGAACCATACATTACCCTGATCAATGCCTACAAAACAATTTTCAGTATTCAAGGTTACACATAGAACTTCACATTGACCCATTTGACGTGGTCATAGGCAATTTTTGGCAACGTAAGAACAAGGTTGTGATGTGTATTTAATCCAAATTCTTTATGTTTTAGAGGAGAGAGTGTCACTGTACTCGATTCCAAGTACTTGACTTCTAACAACTGGGCTTCAGATTGGCACCAGCTTGTCTACGGTGGAAGTCCATTGACATGTGTGATAGTGTTATTGATGCTTCTTGGATCAGCTATAGAAAGTGGAGGACAACGTGGAGGAAGAAACACCATAAATATGTCATCCTGATTGGCGGATTTCTTGGTTATATTTCACATTTATACCCAATCACCCCAACTCCACACACTTGATAGTTATTGTACAACGTTGAAACACATGGTGAGGATCCTTCGAACAAATAAACCTGGACAGTTGACAATGTTTCCTAGACATTCCGTACTACAATCATGTATAAAATAACTTCTATGTACATGGCTACAAGAACTATTTGGAAATTCTTGAGAATCGGATTCCCTTAAAAGAGTTTTGAAATACAAGATCAAGAATATATGTCCCAAAATAATTTAATACTTGTAGTTCCAAATTTGAACCCATCTTTGTACTTTCAAAAAGATCTTGTTATGTCTGTAATATGTATACGAGTGCATAATTGAACCCCATTATATAGACACGTAGCGCAAACATTCTATGGTATTATGGGTGTCCCGATGTTTGAGAGTAACATGGTCAAGCCGGAAGTCTGCCCCCCCTCCCCCATCTCCCCGAAGTTGAAGTATATATTGGGGGTGTGTTCGGAAGTGTATCTAGAGAAGGGTGAGATTAGTACAAAAGTGTACAAATACACTTGTACATATATCTCAGCGTATGCTAGATACACCCACCAATAAAGTCCTCCAATACACTGTACCGTACTAGTATCTAAAAGGTGCTTTGATTCATTTTTGTACCCTTTTTTGGATTTGTCCCAATTTCACGCTGGTTATTTTGTCCATGTCCGCAATCGAGTTTCTGGCCTATTCGGATGTTTTTTCTGTTAATCCCGTCATGTGTGTTCAAATCCGAAGAACATACAAGACTCGGTAGGGTGCAAGATCCTCGGTTGGACGGAGCTACATGTGCACCGCTCGACGCACCGACAGACTTCAGATTTCGAAGTTCAAACTTTGACACATGCAAGATTTTTGCGCATGGGTGGGGTCGAGCCCAGACCTAGACGACTTTTTTTTGTCCTCATGTATAATGCAATCCTGGTGTTTTGTCTTTGTGTGAAATGCACCAACCCCCACAAGCCTTTGTCTTCATAATTTTATTTTTTTGGCTCAACCTTTTAGATACTAGTACGGTAGGTGTCGTTGAGGGGGCAGGGATCCAGTCGGGGTGACATTTTTCAGATTGCACCGTGCCGACGGTGATTTATGGGTGATGTCACGATTGACGCTCTGGATCTATTTTCTTATCATTGAGATAATAATACACTTTTGTATTGTTTTGGTCATCTATCCAATACACTCACGGATATACTCATCCAATACACTTCCCAGTTTTGAGGGGGACGGTGGGGCTAGTCTCCCCCCCCCCCCCCCCCTCCCCAAAGTCGAAGTGTATCGGGGGTGTGTACTGGGAAGTGTATCTGGAGAGGGTCATATTTGTAAGTTTACAAATACACTTGTGTACTTTTTTCAGGGTATGCAAGATACACCCCCTCGTATACTCTCCTATTACACTAGAGGTGTAGTTGGGATAAGGGGATATCAAGTCCGGGTGTTGTTTTTAGATTGCACCGTGCCAACAACGATACATCGGGAATGTCACGATCGTCGCTCTAGATCCGTTTTTGTATCATTGAGAAAAAACAACACTTGTGTATGATTTTAGTTTTCTATCCAATACACTCACCGATGCACTCACCAGATACAATTTTCAGTGTTGAGGTGGGAGGGGTGGTGGGACTAACCTCACCCCCCCTTCCTCCCCAAGTCGAATTGTATTGGAGGGGTGCATTGGGAAGTGTATCTGGAGGGGGTTGAAATTAGTACACAAGTGTACAAATACACGTGTGTGTTTTTTAGCGTATAAAAGACACACCCCCCAATACACTCCCCCAATACACTCGATGTGTTCTAAGAGGACGGAGACCACAGTCGACTTTGAGTGAATGACATTCACGGCCCTCACAAACTTAAAGTGAAGAACCGAATGATACTTTCTCACACAAATAGTGAACCGTAGTTTGATGTAGGTTTCAATCACATGCTATGTATGATATATTTACCCATAAAACCTTTAAAGGAAATAAATAGGTTACCCTTAAAATGTTGAATGTATTTATGAATAAACGGAGAACAGGTATTTGGACTTGACCAAAAATATCTGTCATTTTCTTTGAAAATAACATGACACTTGTTCACTAGGAAACAAGTGATGTAACAAGTCCATACACAATAGAAAACTTCTAGGAAGTGAAGATAATAGAGGAGTAGTCCACATGGGTATTGGAGTGTATGAATTTGGGTCAATTACCCATAACTCATGTTTCAAGACCCACCAGTATGGCTTCAGCTGGAATGGCACATGGGCCACATGGTGCCGGTACAACCAGAGACGACTCCTCCATTTACATCCATGTACACACAAGTCTAGTAGCAAGGCAAGAGGTTGAACACCATTTTGAAAAGGACCTCATAAAAGGGTGGGTCAAGCCAAGAAGCACATTGTACGTTGTATCCGTACCTTTTTTAAAACAAAAAGGACGGTGGTATACGCATATGTGTGGACTACCGGATGTTGAATATGATGAAGATGAAAAACTAATAAATTCATATTACCGTGGCCTGAGGACCTCTATTCAAGGGGCCAAAGTATTTTCGTCCTTGGATTTATCTCAAGGGTACCATCATATTGAAATATCAAAAGATGATGTATCCAAAAAACTGTTCCAGACACACAAGAGAAATTTTCAGTTCCATGCTTTATCCTTTGGGCTATAGAACATCCAGAAAACCTTCCACGAAGAAATGAACTGGAAATTTGCCAAGTAACTCTGTCAGTTTATCTTGGTAACCAATAAAATATCCTGATTTTCTCCAAATGAATGCAAGAGTACATAGAACATTTGCACCAAGTCCTTGCTATCCTCTAGGAGCAAAAGTTCTAGACAAAGGCGAGCAAGTGTAAGTGTGCACAGGATGAGCTCGCATACCTTGAACACCTAGTCGGCAAGGACGGTAATGTTGTCGACCCACAAAAGGTCCAAGTTGTAGTGGAATGGCCATGCCTGGAAAATGGTGGGAGTATAAGGTATTTATTTTACCTTCCAAACTACTTTTGATGGTTAATGCAAGGAAATTTTACCTTGGTAGCTCCGCTCACTAGGTTCATGCAAAAATACGTGCATTGGCAATAGCCAGTTGAGTAAGAGAATGTTTTTTTAAAATTCAAATAACTTTTGTCCATTGTACGCATCTTAGATATTTTGGATCCATTGTAATGGTGGGGGATGCAATGTGATGCATTGATACTATGCTTTCTCATTCAGAATAATCATCTAGTTGTATTTGAAAGCTGGAAGCTCATCCCCACATAGACGCGGTACGTGACTGGTGATCATAAGCTCCTCGTTGTGGTGAATCTTTTCAAAATCTGGTGATGCTCCCTTAAGGACACGGAGGGAAACGTGGCGGTCATGACTGACCTCAACCCATTGGTTTTCAACCGGAAGCATCAATATGACAGGCAAGTTCAACTATCAAGGTCGGCGGGTGTTTATGGCCATTGCAACAGGTAAAGTGAAAGTACCAGACCCCCCTACATAGCTACTGCACAAGAAGTTATCCTCTACAATAATTTTGTAAATAAAATTTGGATGGAATACTTGGTTTTAAGAATATCATAATCTTGACAAGTATGAATTGGTGGAGGTTGTGGGAATCTACTGGCACTGAGAAAAGCTTATTTTTATGGACTCAAGGGGCTTTTAAGTAAAGATTATCTTCCACTTCTATGACCCGTCGGAGGGAGGTCATGTGGGACCATCAAAGATGCAAAAGGCACTCTCCGACCACTATTGGTAGCAGGATGGAGTGTGGATGTCCAAAAGTATTGCATGACACACGACCCATGTTTTTGGAACAAGGCTAGTATCAAAAGGACTTCTGCACTCCTTTAACAGCTTCCCATCTGTGAGACTTCATGTGAGTGCACCATCGTGGACTTCATCACTGGTCTTCGTGTTGAACAGTGATTTGCATCCAGTATTGTCCTCTTCATTGGTGAATGGTGAGAGTACAAAAGGACATATTCCTTTTGCTTAAGCCTTTACCAAGCTCATAGACTCCTCGTTATAGGAGGTGAAGGGTCACCTTCAAGTACATTGGCAACAACAGAAGGCAACGAAAGTCATTGTGAGGTCTCATTTGGCATACGTAATAATGTACTATTATAACTAAAAACCTTTATTGAAGTCACCAGGGACGCAAATTCTTTTTCCAGAGTAGGTTGGGCCATTTTTTGTCGTTTCACAAATCAGGACAGTGGCATACCTATTGTTACTTCCACCAATTATGAAGATACGTGACGATTTTCATGTGAGCCTGCTAGCTGTATGCATGCCAAAAGGAACCGTTCAACCACAATCAATAATCGTTACTGTCCATGGCCAATACGAGGTCACTACTTTGCCTATTGAAGCAATGAGAGCGTACACTCCAGTCAAGGATTGCTAGGAAACCTTCTTCACTGGGTCGGTTATGGACCTGAACATCACTCATGGGCATACAAGTCTCGCTTGTCCACTTGTGTGGCCAATGAGTATTTGAGCCTGTTAGGAGCTTCCATTGATCAACGCATAACAGGGGGAACCACATGAATGTGGAAATAATGAACAGTACTCCCCTACTGCGGCATTTGTGGAGAGGGTCTATAGAAGGTTCGGCATGCCCAGTGTGGTTGTTGTGCAGACGCTCCAGCCTCAATGAGGGAGGCGGCTAGCCGTGCTGGCTAAGATTATGTAGCTGAAATCGAAGTTCCATGCACGTGTTCATGTTTAGTTAATGATTGAAATTTTTATTTTTCTTAAACGATGTTGATGTATAATTACTTGGAACTCCTACTTGTTGGGCATCAACTGGAACGATTCCTAATATGTGGGGAGGAATGTAGCGAGAGGGCTGGTTTGGCCCTCCCACCTGGCTAAAGTGAGGAGTTGGTTTGCAACCACCCCTTGCTAAAGCGATATCTGGCCGGTGGCCAGCCACTCGTTGGCCTCTGACCAGTTGGCGGCTTGCCGGCTAGATTGCCGGCGGCCAGTCAGGTGACTGACCGCCACTCCCAGGCTAGCCACCAGCAGCCCATCAAGCTGGTGGCTTGACCAGCGGCTGATAGTCCACAAGGCCTCGAGAGTGAGGCCAGTGGCCTTGTTCCCTCGCCCTCGATGCCCATCCTTGCGAGCGAGANCGGTGGCCAGCCACTCGTTGGCCTCTGACCAGTTGGCGGCTTGCCGGCTAGATTGCCGGCGGCCAGTCAGGTGACTGACCGCCACTCCCAGGCTAGCCACCAGCAGCCCATCAAGCTGGTGGCTTGACCAGCGGCTGATAGTCCACAAGGCCTCGACAGTGAGGCCAGTGGCCTTGTTCCCTCGCCCTCGATGCCCATCCTTGCGAGCAAGAGTGAGCAAGGACGAGGGATGGCGTGAGAAAACGAGAGAAGAGATGTGCGAGAAATGTCAGTGCAAAATGGTTGGAGGTACCTTGTTTGCCACATTAAAACAAAACTCGATATTTTTTAGTATGATTTTTTATTTTCAAACACGGAAGACTCGTGCTAACTTTCGAGTTCGGGATAATAGCTCCTCCTTTGGGACCCTGAACAAGGGGACGAAGGAAAAACAGAAATGGGCCTCTAGTTACTCAAAACATTATAGGCTCCCTACACGACTCGCTGATGACAATTGCCCCCAGAGTGACGCAGAGAAGAAAACCCCTCCAATGAGCTTTAGACATCATTCTGTGAATTCCAAGGATGACTTATATGCAGGAGCTGGAGTCACGGCCGTTACAAATGAAATAAACACGAGTAGAAGAGGAATTTAGGATTGAGATACACATTGATGAATTAGACTTTGGTCTGGACAGGGACTCGTAATTTAGCCCACATGTTGAAAGAAGCATGGTCACGATTGACAACCGAACCCCATTTACAGGTTGATGGTGTATGTAGAATTCCAGCCAAGAGTGGGAAATCATGAAGAGATGTGATAATCAAGGTGAGGTAACTGGGTTGCCAACAAGGCACTAAAGGAGTAACGGATTTTTCTTATATTTTTTGGATGCTAGACGTAACTAAATAATGCAAGAGGGAAAATCGGGGTACCAATATAAGCCTAGCATATATGCCCAATGGTGGCATTTTCACACACCGGTTTTCTCGTGCATTGTACTAGTGCACTTACATTACGAGATCACACTAGAATTTGAGTGTCTTTGATTAGTAAACTCTAACAAACTTGTTTTCCTTCCCTCACCCTATTTGCTTATCACTCTGTCTCCCTTTTTCTCCTCTCTCCCTCTCTATCCATCTCCTTCCCTCTCCCTCTCCCTCTCCCTTTCCTCCATCTGACAT
>SZWC01010016.1:46763-67438 GCA_023375785.1 Penium margaritaceum
TGCACTTATCGTACACCGAGTGCACGATGCTGCATTTCACGTTTTTGCTGGGTTGAGATGTCAACATTACACCACGACTCCAGGTTTTAATCATAAACCATGAACATTGAATCTCTCGAGCAATCACTGCAAGCTCCAGTTTGTCGTTTCTCGCAGTAAACGAGAAGCGACAGACAATCTCCCTCGCAAAACTTTGTTGAAGAGCAGTTACAAAACATAAGGACCATTACACTTGATGTAGTCGTCCTTTGACCGTCAGCAAAGGACAACAACGACTACTTGTAATAAGGAATTCGACCGAATAGAGTCTGATCAAAGCACCAATACATAAAACTCTTCTCTTCTCGTTGTCTCTCCTTTACAAAGTTAAGAGCGCATTATCCCAAAAAACGTTCGACAGCATTCGATTCGTTCATGAGGATGAAAGAGACATCGTCTTGCTTTTGTTCAAAAAGAGGAGGTCCAACACACTTTTTCTATACGGTTGTTGCGTGTGTGACTTGCGCGACTACAGGATCAACACCCGAACACCCGAACTCTACAAACGGGACACGCCTCAAATTTTGTGTAAAGGCCGGTTATTCATTACGAAACAAAAATTTCCAATGTTGGATAGCAAGGGGACCACCCAGCTTTCATTCAGAAATCATGGATACAACCTTTTCTATCATTGCACTTTTCCTGAACAGAAGATTTCTCTCTTAAAATATACCGGACGAGCTATCTGAAACTCTTGGTTGTTCTATTTCGGAACGTCCGTAATTTCAGTAACTGATTGCAGTGAGAATGTCACTACGGTATCCGACATTGATTTTCTTGAATATTTCATTCGACTTACAAAGCATAGTGAACACGTTACTGGTAGCCACGGATTTGCAACTCACCTGTTTCAAAATACTTCAACGCGAGTCTGCGTGGTTCACGACGTATTGTTTGGTATGTTTGTGAGGGAACCGGAAGTGTTTTTGATATATTGCCTAGAAGAGACTGCATTGGCTCTTAAAGGCGGGCGTGCACTCAGTGCGTGATAAGTGCACTTCTTCACTAATTTTGAGTGCACTCGTCACACGCACTACACCCGTACACTGGGGGCATCTCTAGATGACATTGCGAGGCCTCAAGTGACGAACAGATTGAGAAACGACTGGCAAGCTGTATGTGATCGACAAAGATTTGACGTGAACGGTTGTCGTCGAATAGCCGGCCGTCATGTTCGCTTAGTACTGCTTCGCGGAGCGACATGCGGCAAGCGGATGAACTAGATAGAGGAAGCAAGTAATGGAGTGCGTAGCTTTAATTAAATCATGTAATATAGATGTAATACAAACAGACGTTATGTACATTTCTACGTCCACGCAATAATGCTATCTGTAAAGAAGGCTAAACATTCGTTGAAAAGAAGGTTCACACTGCACCACGTTTTGATTCAAACTTTCAAAACAATTTTTTTCATTGTTTTCTGGATATACTTGAAGGACACATGGAGTGGCTCTAAACACACATAAAAACAAATCATGTATTAAAAAATGTGGAGAAAAAATAGCCTGAATATTTTCATAAAATATAAGGTAAGAAATAGTGGTATGAGGGAATAATTTCAGCCATATAGGACAAAAATCAACGTGGAAAAAGACAAATGAGATAAATGAGCGCACCAAGTGCGCTCGTAGTGTACTTTTGTATGGTGTCTGATTGCACTTACCACATACACTAGCCCCACATAATGAGGTGTCTCCTAAGGAGTGATTTATTTGGCCATATAAGACAAAAGGCAGGATGTGCTAGGGCATGTGAGACAAATTCACACACTGAGTGCACTCGTAGTGTACTTTTATATGTTGACACAACACACTTCCCACATACACTCACCTCACGCACTGACGTCCCTCTTCAGAAGAGAATTTTCAGGTCATATAGGACAGAAAAACAAGGGATGCTAGGACATATGAGACAAATAAGCACACTGAGTGTGTTCTTGATGTACTTTCGTATGGTGACTGAGCGCACTAATCACATACACTAACCCCACGCATTGAGGTCCCTCCTAAGAAGAGATTATTCTAGCCATGTAGGACAAAAGTTCACTCCTCTCATGCACAACGAAAGGAGTGTAGGGACGGGTGCAAAGAACCCCCTTTGATGAGAGCACACTCAATGCGCACACTAAAAAACCAGTGTGTAAAATGGCCTCAATTAACCATACCTCAAGCCTAGGGTTTGAACCTTGCCCTCCATGTCATGAATTCAGGATAGAAACAAAGTTTTGGATGTTTTTATCTTATTTTACAGTGGGAGTTGAGGAAGATGTGACATTTTGTTTTGCAGAAGGTAACCTGTGCTGTAATATGGCCACTTTTAGTGATCAGAATGGTTTGCAGAATTATTCCACGTGGTTTGAGAAGTTGAGGCTAATGTCAAAAGGTGTAGGGGTATAGAAAGGTATTTTTAGGCTAGATTCGTGTTTGACTCGAGGCTAGAAAACTCCTATCGGCCTGATTCTAGACAAGAAGGAAAGGGTCGCAATGAAAATCCACCACGCCACTCCTCCTCCACCCATAGAAAGTTGAAGGAGTGGCATGATGGACTTTCCTCCTCCTCTACATGTTTCACTGTGATTACGCCATGTGGAATGAAAGAGTACAGTAGTGCCCCATACATTCGACTAAAATAATTATTTTCCTTCGACCATTCAAGCACCTAAATAATCCTGGTCTTTTGGACGAACCAATCTCAAAATTGCGAAATTCGATTTTCTCTACACATGGTTTCAACTTCGGCGAACTGATCTAAGGACTGCGGGCAGAACGTGAAATATCCACGTTCTGCGCACAATCCTGCGACGGTGGGGAAGTCACGTGGACGTGACAGGCTGCGAAACGCGAGACGAGCTGCACGACTGCATGCGGAGCGAGCTGCAAGATGCAACTTCGCTCTCCCTCCTTGAAGCTTCGAAGATTTGAAAACCGAAGTTCTAGGGACAGACCAGGAACGTGAACGGGGATTTCGACCAAATTCAGGCAGCAAGAAAACCCGGGGGCTTTGGACGAAACAGGTCCAAAATTAGAAGGCTGAAAATTATTGTCGAATATAACAGTCACATAATTCAGTTCAAAAAAATTGTCGAATGTAAGGGGCAGTACGGGTATTGGATGGCTGTCATATGGCACCTTTTCTATTGGCACAATTTGTCTCAGACAAAACGGTTGTGGCAAACATTATCGCTCGTTCTTTTCGACTTGCAATCTGAGGGCCTCATTTCATTTTGACACTGAGTCATAGAAAATCCCATGGCTGTTACAATGGCATCATCCATGATAGTGAGAACATTTTGGTTTTTGGCTATCATCCAAAAGTTTCTCATTGATTGTGGATCATCGATCTTGTGATCACAAGGATATTGTAGTTGTACAGTGAGGCGATACACAACCCAAGTGGCGGAGACTCTCAAAAGGGAAAGAGAGAGCCAAAATCTTAAGAACCAACCATTTTTCCCACGTTGTCAGTAAATCAAGCGATCATGTTTGCTATAAGTGTGGTAGCAGCTGCCAATTGATATCATACCATTTGCATCAAAATCCATTCACAAGCCAAACAAATGATTTGGTCCTAACCTGGCGACCTTTTCCAGAAAATACACTAGTATCATCAGTGATTATCAAATTTCAGCATAGGTTTGTGATCAGCCCTTCAACTTGCTCATTACTTTGATGACATGGTTGACGTACCAACATACAGTAGGTACCTTTCTTGTTGATGTCATGCATGTTTTGCATTTATGCCATGCACTAAAGCTCACATGACCAAGGTATAATGGTACTGATTCGGATGTAACCATGGGTGTAGAGTGTGGATCACTTTTTCCACCACTATGATTCCTACCATAACCAACGTCCGGCTGAACATGGTTTTCTTGCACAAATTCTGCATGACCCACATTACCCACACAACTGGTTTATTCTTGAAGCAGGGATGTTGTGTCAAAATGACCATGTTCATGGTCATTTCATGGGCCTTTTATGAACCATTGCCATTTGAGCCATCATAAAGGTCGTGCATTTTGCAAAGCATAGTGCATGGAGGACTTGGCATAACAGCACACATAGGAAGGAGTACAGTTGAAATCATGCACAAGGCCACTCGGATAAGGGTCTACATCAAAATATTCATCTAGTAATGTTCAATCCCCCCGAAGAAGGGATCCGATTATCCTCTTACTGTTTGGTCATCAATATTCCTGTGCAGTGTTGTACGTTGTGCCCTTGGAATTAGAAGTAGTACAGCTAGCATAGTTTAATGTACGATCATGCTTGTGGTAACGTATACCCGTGACTGGGATGGGAATTCATCCTCCCTTATAACTCTAAATTCATAGGCTACATCGATACAATGTGTACATATAATCATGTACGTTGCAGTCACCGCTCTAAGAACAGTGCAATCGGCACTCATATGAGTGGTGCAGTCGGCACTTGTGTACGTAATGCTCTTGAAATTTGGATTCACAGCCAATTTGAAACCTATGTTTGAGTTCCATCGAACCTCGTCATAATCAAGCGATCAGCAATAATTTCAATTGTGTATTTGACCCTTGTTTCTCTTCCCTAGTGAAGTTGACACTCATGTCAATGTTTGTTAGGCACTCACATGAGTAGTGCATCCCATGATTGACAAGAAATGGTTCTGGCGCTCACACCATTGATGCAGCTGGCATCCATGACTGAAATGCAATTGGTTCTTTTCTCAGTGATGCATTTTGTACCCACATAGTCATCACTTCAGAGTTCGTGCCAATGGTGTGATTGATGCGTGTGCCAATTGTGTAGTTGGCACATCAGCGGTGCATTTTGGACGGATGTTGGTGATACAATTGATTTTTGGGACAATGTTGCATTCAGCTCTCTGATTGGAAGAGCTCCCAGTACTGATGGGTGAAGTTTCCAATTCTATTAGTATAAACGTCTCTCATATCTTGACTCTGAGTCACACTTGCATTCATAGAGGAATGGCCTACTCCTATTAAAAATAGTACCGCCACTTATTTCATTAGTGTAACTGGCACCCATATTGTTTTTATGGTTGACATTTGTGTAGAATGTGCAATTCATGTAGTTGTAGTGGAACAGGCAACCATGTCAAAAATTGCAATGAAAAGTTATGTTGTGGCACGTTTACACCCATTTCATTGATGCAATAGTAACTTTTATCAAGATTGAACCCAGACATTTTAACATTGATGCAATCAGCACTCATAGACCTCGCATTAAGAATGTGAGCCAGTACACACTTCTCTTACATGCTAAGTGCAACTGGCACCTGTGTAATTTATGTGATTGGCAGTTATGTCATGTGTGCGACCAGCACAGATGATTTTTGTAGAGAGGCATGAGTTAATCGATCACTAAGGACCCTCGAATTGCAGTTTTGTGAGAAGAAACATTTTGGCATTCCAAATGTAAATTTTCTTACACGATGCAGTTGCTCTTTCAAAAGCGATACTTGGTTTCTCTTGAGTGTTTTTTCAAGAATTGGAATTTTAGAAACGATCAGGATGCCAAATGTTTATTGACCTCTAACTGAGCTATGTGCCACTTTTTGTGGTGGTGAAACCGGGGTTGGAAGAGAAAGCTACCGTTTTTTTTTGGGCCGGTGTGTCCAACGGGAAATGCACAATTGCATTAAACAGAGGATTCTCGAGCATGGTGCTACCCTCCTCCCAACCGTGCCAATTGCACCCACTGTAGAGGGAGTAAGTAGGTTTCTCATGCTAATTTCATGTTTTTCTAGGGTTGATACCCCCTTTACTAGCCACAAAAGTGTGGGATTCTTCCTCGTCCTAGCTCAGCCTCCCTTAGCACGGGGAGAGAAGAGGGAGAACGTGTCCTCCTTTCTCCCTCGGACTGATGGCTATTCCAAAGGAGGATAGTGGGGGGAGACGTCCCTCCCTCTCCTCTGGGTCGTTGGTCTTGTTAGCAAGGGAGAGGGAAAAGATCTCCTCATCCTCTGCCTCTGGATCCGTCTTGTTGGCCCCCTACGCAAGGGAGAGGAGAGCAGCAATGCCCCTCCCAATGAAGAGAGGGAGCGGGGGCCATTCCCTACCATCTTCCTCCATGACCGTCGGCCCCCTGAGCAAGGGGGAGTGGGCAGGAAATCCCCTCCTTCCTCTCATTCCTCTCCTTTGGGGTTGTCAGCTCCATCAGCAAGGAAAAGAGGGGGAGGAACTCCCCTCCCTCTTTCTCTGGGATTGTCATTCTTCTCAGCGAGGTGGAGAGGGGTGACAGTCCTTCCCTCTCCTCTTGGTCCATCGCCACCCTCAGTACAAAAGAGAGAGAGCAATGCCCCACTGTCTTCCTCTCGGACCATCGGTTCCCTCAAAGCAAGAGAGAGGGAGATGTAACGCCCCTCCCTCTTCCTCTAGGGTTGTCAACCTCCCCTTAGTGAGGAATAGGGAGGGAACGCCCATCCCTCCCCTCATAATTTTTCTTTTTTTCCTTTCCTGAAGAGGGTGGGGGATCTGACCTCTCTCCCCTTGGGACAGTGTGGGTAGCCACTCCTATGGTGAGCATTGTAATATTTTTCTAAGGTTGTTTCTGAGAGCTACCAGGTTTCTGGAACCTGGTAGATCTCAGCCCTTGGCACTTTGCCCTCGGTCCTGGCACTCAACTTTTACGTGCCACATTGCATGATTTAGATACTTTAGCATGTTCTTTAAGAGGGCACAGCATGCCTTTGAGCTCGAACTGTTTTTATTCATGCACGCAACTGTTGAAAGAGCCAAGATGCCATGTGTCTAACACTAAACAGCCTACTCCGGCCTAAATATATAACATAAATAGATATTTGTTTGAAGCGGCCCACTACTATGCTCTACGTTGTGTGGGATCGGTCCATCATTTCTTCCAAATATTCCGAAAAGGTCTAATCAAATTCACTTTGGGCTTTTATCGGTTCTAGTGGGGCAAGACACTCACTTGCAGAAATTGTACGCGGTGGTGTGGCAGTGGGCTGTGTCAGTCGGGGAGGGCGGGTAGAGAGGCAGAAAAAAGCACTGACGCTTGCGGCTTTACGGCTGGATTTCATAGTAGATACAGACACCTCAAGTTCACGGTCATGTTGTTCAGGCAAATGAGTGCCCCAACAACTTTTATGGTGACAATGAGTAACATTTTTGGACGTACCTCGATGATGTCGTCGTCGTGTACCTCGACAACACCCTGGTGTGTAGTCGCATCCCGGAGGAGCATAGTGGACATCTTTGCATAGTTTTTGAGATTCAACAAAGAGATAAATTATACATAAAACTCTCAATGTGTGATTTTGGTCACCATTCGACAAGTTATGTGGACCACAACATCACGGTGTACAAATCACAGTAGATTCAAAGAATCTAGAGGCAGTCGTTGATTGGCTGATGCCAACTAATGTTTGGGACATCCAAGTATTGTAGATTTTGCAACTACTACCGCCAAGTGGTAAAAGACTATGCCCGAATATTGGCACCTCTCCCGGTTGCCCTTGTAAACCCAACGAGTGGAGTTGGAGGGAAAATGAATAAGAAGCGTTTGATTCTTTGAGAAAAATTTTGATATTGATGCAAACTCTACAAATTTTGGATCCAACGGTGGACTACATCATAGCCACCAACATGTCCAATTGAGCCATCAGAGCCATCCTCCTCCAAGACAACAGCAATGGTGAAAACCCTGTTGTGTACATGTAACAAAATATACGCCGCCCGTAACTCAACTGCGCGGTGTACACAACAAATTCCTCGCATTCGTGCACACAGTCAAGACCTGGCGGTGTTTCTTGGAACGCCGACGATGCATCATTCGTACTAACCACCACACACTCAAACATCTCAAGATTCAGTCAAATGCGAGTCATTCACAAACTCAATGGATGGCATTCCTCGATCCTAACTTTGATTATGGCATCAAGTACCATCTCGGGAAAAAAAACCCGAAGGGGATTCCTTTTTACCCACCATTTGAAAAAGTTCTGCGCAGGTTACCCACGGTTGAAAACTTTATTTACCTACCAGCCAATCGTGGGAGAAGAAGACTCAATGCCCACTTTTCAGCAGGTGTATTCCGTTCTCCCCACAGATTTTAATTGGTGCGCTCCATGTCCAAAGTTAAAAAATGAAGTACCATTTACCCAATTTTTACGTGCTGACTCCGATGCCCGCTTTTCATGCTAGCCGGAGGCAGGTCCGCAGATCGCGACGACAGTATAACGGGACCCTAGTGGGAGAATTATCTTCATCCGTAAAGTGGAGGTTCACGACGGCCATGTGGCATGCCATGGTGTTAGGCATTCAGCGTGCACCGGAGGACCACTCATAGGCACCAAAGACATATTCCATTCTCCATGCAATTTGTACCAAGGATTTGCTGACTAGACAAACTAACGCCATCGATGCCCTGCCGTAGGATTCCCGGATGGACGGTTGTAGGGCCAATCACATTTTGCCGAATATGTCTCCTAACCACCGTCAGCCATGAGCGATGCACATGGTAACTCTCGGATTACATTTACGTTGGACTCACATTGCGAACCGGTTTAATGTACCGAATCGCAGTGTCTTCTAGCATACTCAATAGTACATAAACCACACTGTGCCTACTTTGTCTTCGTTCAAGCAACAACAACCTGTCATGTGGGGTGGACCCAGCCTCGCTGGCTCGGATGACATGACATCCAAGGGACGGACCAAATGCGTCGAAGGTTGTGAGTGGGGTACTCCATATTTTAGGGACCCCTTCGTTGCCCACCGGGCATGGGTCACAATTAAGGAAGCATGGGATCACACAGAGGCTCGCACGAGGATCGTTCATGGCCTCTATCCGCCAGAGGCCACATGGCCAGTGACACTAGAAGCGATGGCACGGATGTTGGACTGGCCATTGTCCAGTCCCAGACCATTAAACTGCCAAGACGTATGGGAGCCATGGATCTCATCCGAGCCAAACTGTCCATATGGATGTAACTGTTCCTCGTGCACGTACAAATACGGAGTTGACGAAGGACACTATCCATTGCCATTCATAGTTTTGTGCATCGTACAAAACGCAGGTCGACTGCTGAATGTACATGACGAGGCTGATCCCAATGAGGCTCCTAACTCGCGTACGAACATAGACGCCCTCACATGGGTTACTGTATGGAGGATCTTCCGATGGGATGTAGTTGGGGCTTAGGGAGGCGAAGCTACGCGGACCAGCATGCTAGATCTCATTCTTCTGCAATAAAAAGAGGCATGGACTATGAGCAAGGCTCGTTGGGACGTTTTCATTGCAACCGAGGACCCATCCACTTGCATGAACGACCCATGCGAACCTGAGACAATGTGCTAGATACTTGATGTTCGCATGCCAACTCCGCGTCTACCAAACACTCCTGGGCAGTGGATGCCTTGGGCTTGAAACCCTCGGTCACAAGGGTTTGAAGCCCTTGCGACCGAGGGCTTCAATGCAATGCACCATGTAAGACGGTGGATAGTTTGGTCATGTTTTATTCAGTTGTTCATCAATCTGCGCACTGTTACACTGTTCTTCATGTTGAACCGAGAATGTAATGATTCCTAAACTTCACCATCAAGATATGACAACAATGTTACTTTTTCCATTGATATCAACATTAACAACAATTGTGGTTAGGCCATTGGTGGCATTGATGCACCATGTTTGATGGTGGATAGTTCGGTCATGTTTTAGGCAGTTCATCCTCAATGTGCCCAATATTACATTGTTCTGCATGTTGATCAGAGAAGGTAATGAATCCTAATGTCAGCCAACAAGAATTGACAACAATGCGACCTTTTTCCATTGACAATAGGAATAACAATAGTGTTGGCATGGATCACAGTTTGGTGCTAACATTCTTCCATGTACCATGGTGGTTAAAATAGTCATGTTTGAGACCCTTCGTGGTAGCTTTATCACGAAGGGTCACCTGTTGTCACCTGTTCTGTTGTTAGGTTTGTGAAATTCTCGTAGCACTATTTCCTAAGGTCAGCCTACCCCAATGAACACCATTCCTACATTACTCATTGACACAACAATGCAATAGCAATGGGGAAGATGTTCACGAAAGTTAAACATTTCAATCAAAAGAACATGGGAGTCAAGTAGCCATGGCTCCAGATCTGCACGTACAAAGGGAGGTCGTGCATGTACGAAATGACTTCGCATGCCACACACTCTGATTCACACGTGAACTCACACACAGCATGAAAGTATTCCTGCCCAAAGGGTGATGCACATTGACCATTACAGGGACTGGCCACATGAAATCTGGCCACTTTCTCATTGCCATTGTGCAAGTGCTATCCCCATGACGGCGTTGTCACTGACTGTTTTTCCCTCCACCGACAGTTTGTTGTGTGTCCTCCACAACATCTTGCGCTTTGTTCTGATCCTCATGGACCTTGGGACAAGGGCCACTGGTACAACCTGCAACGGAAAACAAACAAAATCAGTTAAAAATCTTGTACAAGAAGCTGGTAAAATGAGAACACGCATGGTCACAAAACCGTAGTTAGAGCTTACCATGGCACACAGGCTGAGGAGGTTTAACCATGACGACGGCGCTTGGGATGTGCATTGTCCTCGTCATACAGAGGAAGACTCCCACTCCTCCTATTCCCCACTACGTGAGGACTACCAATCCTCCTCATCTAAGTCCGTGTCAGTGCAGTCCGCGGACTCTGAATTCTCACACTAGGATGACTCGGTTGAGTCATCTGCATCATCAAGATTGCCTACCTGTGAAGTCATGATGACTATGCCTTCAGCACCATCTGCTTCCCCACTGCTAGCATCGTTGCCTGTAGCACTATTTGCACCCCCTGCACCTGCCCCTGCACCACAGGCAGCACCACTGCCTCCGCTGCCTACAACTCCGGGGGGGCGCTGCCTACATGTCCTTCTAAGGGGCTCCTGGCAGACCCCCTGGCACGTCTTTGACGGCATGCAGCACGGTGTCTTCCACCTTCATTGCCACATGCCAGCACAACTGTCAAAACGCCAGCCGCACTGCCAGTAGTACCGGAGGTCCCACCGCCAGCAGCATCGCACATGCGCTCAACACCCCCACCAGCACCACCCCCAGTCCCACCGCCAGCAGCACCGCATGCGAGCTCTGGTCCACCGGTTGTACCACCTTTCATGCCTTTTGCTTCATCGCCAGCACCACCTTGCACGCCTCCTGCTTCACCGCCAGCACCACCTTGTACGCCTTGTCCCTCACCGCCAGCACCACCTGCACCACCACCAGCCCCACCCTGTACGCCTTCACCTACACCATCACCAGTACCACCCTGTACGCCTTTAGGTCCACTCTCCGCGCCCTCAGTGCCACCATTTGCTGTCAGTGCCATGGCACCGACAACAAGCTCAACTCCTGCTGTCTCACGACCATCAACGTAGACAGCCAGCTCTCTTGCACGAGCGGCGGCCACTGCTGCCAGTGATAGTGCCAGTGGGTTCTTAGAGAAACGGGAGGGGGTGTCCCATTTGGCCGCACTTGGAGCAGATGCGCTCTTACTTGCACTGGGTCTCCCTGTCCATGCGCTTAGAGTGTGGACATCCACGAGAGCACTTCACACTTGGCTGGTCCCACCCTCGCATGACGTACTGAAGCTCACGTAGGTTGACTCCCGGCATGGGTTTCCTGTACGTACGACACCAAGCCATCTACGTCAGGTGCATGTGAGTGTACAACTCAGGGTTGACACCTTCGTCTAGCATCAGCAACACATCATGCTGGCATGGATACCCGTACTCTGTCCACTAGCCGCATGAGAACTTTTTCGCGTTCACATCGACTTCCCGACCCGCGAGGCTTGTGGGGCCCATGATGGTGCACATGAGGCCGCTGTGGCTCATCACACGGTACTCCTTCGCATGTTCAGTGTAGTGCTGCAGCTCAGCATCCACCACACGAGCGTAGCGGCTGACACAGCCATGGGTGGCACGTTGGCACTCCACGAAGAGTCTATGCACAAACGGGTAGATCTGTGCAAAAGAGTGGAATTGGTACAAGTGGCGGATGTCCATGAGGTGGGCGTTGAGGGAATCCATCATGTTTGACGTCATGTAACCACCACACGGCACTGGACACTTGAGGTGCGTCCATTGGTCCAGAGACAACCCAAGGTCCCCGTCTCCACCAAAGAGGTACTTGTAGTCCTTGTCTGACGTCCGACTTAGCTCATCACATGCGCAGTCGAACTCGTTCTGTGTGAAGGCGCAAGCCAGCCTCCACATGATGTTGGCGGCTGCTATTCTTGCCTCTGAATTGGCATTTTCTTGCAAGTGCTGCCCGCAGTAGGTGTGAACAGGACTTGGAAAATGACGCTTGACGGCGAAGATGAGTCTTGCGTCTCTGTCGATGATGACCGCGGCTCGGTTGTAC
Organism: Penium margaritaceum; assembly: GCA_023375785.1. Classification (NCBI taxonomy): domain Eukaryota; kingdom Viridiplantae; phylum Streptophyta; class Zygnematophyceae; order Desmidiales; family Peniaceae; genus Penium; species Penium margaritaceum. The sequence continues at coordinate 59,181 of SZWC01010016.1, forward strand.
CTAGCTGTTTGGTACGTCTCTGTAAGATGCTGGGAAAACCAATCCCAATTTTCATTGTCTTCTTGTGGGGATGTTGCCCATGCCATGGACAGTGCGTGGTTGTTGGCGTCCAGTGTTGTGCCAGTAGCAGTACTTGCTTGAAGTCATTCTTAAAAACAGTGCCATCCATGCGCAGAAACCGTCACACGTGCTGCCACCCGTCCCGGCAGGTACCGGGGGCCAAAAACGCCTGTCTGAAGAGCTGCTGCTTGTCCTCATCTGTGACAACAACGATAAATGGGTCAACCTTCTTCAATTGCAAGCATGAGTCACAGAAACAGAACAGGACACGGCTTCATGCAGACATAAAATAAAGACAGCATGGACATATGGTGAAGGACTTCACAATACTTACAGCAGCAACAAATGCTGGGAAGAGTTCCCACGAGTGGCTCTTCTCGACCATGAGGTTGGTGAGAGTATTCTTCTTTGCCCGGTGAATGGCATGGTAGGTCAAGCGCTCGCCAGTGAGCGCCTCCACAATCTGCCGGAGAGATTTCAAGGAGATACATGGCTCCTTGGTCACTGTTGTCTCGATGTATTGTAACACCCACGCGGCCTTCCATGATGGGTCTCCTTTTGTGTCCGTCCTGCAGCACTTGTGGCCCTCCTTAAAAATATTACTTTGACATTGTTGTTTTTCCCTGCCATCGTGCCTTCAGCTGCCACGTGCAGCCCGCCTGCCTCCAATGTGCAGACCGGGCCTCGAGCCACGACGATCCACTTCTCACAAAGGTGCCTTCCATGTGTGTGGACACGGCGTAGTCGTCGACTGCCTCACGGCAGGCGTCCATGTTGCGGAAGGTATTGGCCCCCGGGAAGTTCACGGGGGAGTCCTGTCAAGGACGCTTCCTGGGCATGGTGCCCATCTTCTTCGCACCGGCGTCCCAAGAGTCTGTCGGGAGGGGGACGTATGCTTGTCATCAGACGATCCTGAACTCAGGATAATTGGTTAAGGGAAATTAGAAGTGCGTAGAAGTACCTGCGTATGACGTTGACAACAATTACGTTCACGGAGTTGCACCGTACTTGGACGGAGTAGCAAAGCCAACCCAGTCAAGATTGACGCCATGGCGACTTTGACGAGTGTAACCCACTCGCATCCGGGGGATGGAACGGCCGGATGCAGGAGCCACCATTCAACCTCATCACATACTGTTCACCATGCTGTGGAGAACATGGATTAATGCGCTCTTCGACCTGGAGGTGCTCGTCTAACAGGTCTCTTCAAAGTCGTCAAAGACAAACCCATTTGTGTACCCTTGGAACTCACGACGCTCCTCCTCCTTGTCGGAGCTGCTGACAGGGGCTTTTGTGGGAACGTAGAAGCGGAAAAACAATGGATTCGTAACACCCCACATGGGTACAACATGTAGTAACATGCACGCTAATATACAATCTACCCATGTAACGGTCATATTCGTAACCATCATACCCACTTACCAGAGTTCAGAACGAGCACGAGTGCCATGTGAGCGGGATCGCCTGAGAAGAGGAGGGCTTAAAAAAAACGATATGTTTGCCATGGCGTGCAAGTGGCGCACACAGTGGAAAAAGGGGAAAAATCAACACATTCCATGGCATGCACCATGGTTAAACACGGAAAACATGTCCCATGCTGCTACTAATGATCACCTTCATAGGGAGCATCGAAACTTGGACCGGTTCACCAATTGTGGGAGCACACACCCACTATGCACTGACGTGGTTTCCGTCTGGCATTCCGCAACGAGGTTGGCAGATGCATGGGACCAAAACTCCGGATGAGACAGTTGACAACAAATATCTGCCGATGTGGCACGTGTGTGGCAACTGTTATCATCGTCCAATGTAAGATTGAGATCCCCTTTGCAACTCAGACGACAGTACTCCATGAACATGCACGATCGCCATTCGTACTACAGGCAGTGGTGACGATAGCATGTCGTAGTTTTACAAAGATGACGACCTCTGCCAACAAAAAACATGCCCTCCATGTTTCGCACGAGCATTTGGCGACACTAATGCAACAATCTAGTTTCAGCCGCACTACTTTACGTTGAAGCATCAGTTATATCCTCGTGTTCACCTTAACTTTGCACACAAATCTCACTGGAACAAAAAAAAATGGAACGAATTCATGGAATATAAAAATGTTGTGACCATAATATCCACACATGATAGAACATGCACAAAACACCGGTAATCTAGTCATGTTTCCTCAAGAGTGGCTACCGCATACACAGTTACTTACAATTCACACTTTGTGGACAATGTGGTCACCAGTCAAAATGAGTGGGTAGTCTGGTTGTTTTGTCTACATAGTGGGTATTCGGGAAGCACAAGGCTCAGAACGTGGGTAAAAGGGAATTAATCCAAAAAATAAGTCCAAAAGATGCTACGTCAGTGACTAGAATTGATGGCTGAGACATTACTCGTCAAATGAGACCCATACCTCACAATGATGTTCATGAAGGATTACGATAAGTTGGGCGGGTATGACAAAACCAAGATTAGGTTGGACAATCCCTAGTAGCGACAGTGATTGACTCACAAGGTTTTTGTACCTCTGAATGAAAAGTTGCAACGGATGCTATTTGGGGAATGCCACAACTAAGGTCCGTGTGGACACCATGGTGAGGACAACATGCTCAAGAAGTTGGTGAAGTACTACTGATGAGACAAGATGCAAAATGTCATGAAAGCCTTATGAAAATTTTGCAACACCTGCCAATGGAAAACATTTTACCGAACTGCGCCACAAGGGCTTCTCCAGTCTCTCCCTACTTTGAAGGAACCATGGGCCGAAATCAGCATGATTTTTGTGATGGGGTTGCCCGCCGCTTTTAGGGATATGACGCAGTCCTTGTGGTGGTAGACCAGTTTTAAAATATTTCATACTTGATTCTGACGACCACCATCGCTACACAGAAAACAACACGTCCATTTCAAAACTAGATTGTGGGGCTGCACAATGTACCACGTACCATCATCACCGACAGAGGGTGCCGCTACATAATAATCTTTTGGCGTGAACTGATGACACATTACGGCAATTGAATTTAGCTATCAACGGTGTTCCACCCTCAAACTAACGAGTAGAGTGAGTGGTCCAACCATAAGCGGAACTGGGGATCGTCCACAAAAGTATGCAAGTCTACCGAGATTAATAAAATTTTGTTCAAACTGTCTATGGCAAACGTCTCGCCACTTTTGCAGGATTCCAAAGCCAGAGCAATAATCTCACAGTGGACATCTGCCGGTGGGACTTCTTTAAGGTTTGGAAAAATTCGCGCCAGGCTCTTGCAAGGAAACAAGGACCTATGAAGCGAGGAACAGGCCGACATCACAGTAATGGCATTGTCGGTCACATCCTACTAAGCTCCGCCAACATCAAAATCCATGGACAAGAATTTGCGAAGCTCAAACCCTGACCACTTGAGATCGAATAAATGCAAACTTCTATCTTTGCTTGACTTTGCCTACCCAAGAGCATGGCGATCCACCCCGTTTTCCATGTCAACAAGCTCAAGCACTACAATGAACACAGTGGAAACTTTCACATCCGAGACATTGTTGCTCCGCCCCTCATCCAAGTAGATGAGGATGCGGAGCACATGACCTAAGACATCTTGGACATTGACGCAGGGGGAAAATAATGGGTATATGGTTAAGTGGCACGGCTTCGATGCCGCTTATAACGGTTGGGAGACTTACGACAACCTCTGAGCATGTGGTTGACGGCTATTACCGTTGCCCCTGCCCTACATCTGGTAATGTACCAGGACACCGCGGCTTAAAGAAGGGGGAGTGTTACATACCAGACGTGCACAAGTGCCTAAACTCGACAGGTGGGTATTTGTGTCCTTACATTCTTAGCCCACCGTGCTTTGACCTCATAATTTTTACGCTGTTGTGTCGAGAGCATTTTGGTCGCATGCCTTGACATCCGATGTTCCGCACTTGAAATATTTGACACTTTTGACCATTTTCCGAAAGGTTCGACCAAAGCATCATGAATTGTATCGATATTTTGACACTCTTCGGCCGACTTCAACCGCGCCTCAATATTCTCCAAAACCCATGACTTATCGACGGAGCTTCTAGAAGCAATAACTTAGGATGCGACGTTGCATGCCCCGCTTATCTCAAGCACGGAAGGCGTAACATATGCCTCGTTGTGATTCTTGTCGTTGTATACATGGGCTTGGATTATCAACATAAACTTACTGCAAATTATAAAATATCCATTTTCCCAACCTTTTAAATCATCTTTTGCTTCGTACCTCATCCCTGCAAACCACCCACGTTGCGCTCGGCGTAACACAAGGGGGAATCCATGTCGAACCCTAGATTGAATAGAAATTTTAGGAGATACGGTTCTTCATTAGAATTGGCATATATATGGACAATGTTGTACGATACCCATCATTTTGACGGTGGTGTCCATAGTCGTAACTGATATGTCAGCGGTGTCCATAGCCGGAAACAAAAAGACGGTGGTGCCCATAGTTGAAAACGAAATGACAGTTGTACCCTCGGTTAGTGTCCGTCACGGGCACACTTGATATATGTTTCATGTTTTCAACAGATTTAAGATGGATATTAACAGCGCCGATGAGACGAATTGATGTTGTATCGTGGGCCGACGTACACGTAATGTGGAATGAATCTCGCGTGGTTTGATACGGTTCCGACGCCTTCTTCAAAGGGGTACAGTACATGATATTGCAAGGAATCGGCTAGTAGCTACGCGCTGCACACCATATAGCTCATTGAATCATCTAACTGATTTGATCGTTGGATCCTCGAACTTTACTGGGTCATATATTACTTTGCCTGGAACGCTTCCCTTTCCTTGCGCAGATTGTAATCTGATTTTGACAGCCTGTCTCCTTGCTAAGTCCGCCGGTTGCCCGAGTCGCAATGTACCTCCCATCATGCAAGGCTACCATGTGCATCGCTAGGCTGCTGTAGTACGTAAGGTTGATTTGTTTTTTCCGCAGCGAGGCCTGCGCATCGTGGGGATTCTGGCATTTCTCCCCATTGTGGTGCAGCTCGTCATCGATGATGTCGCTAGCCCTCACGAGGGCCTGCTTCAACGTGCATGGGAGACGAATTGGAGTATCTAAGCTATATAGAGCCATGTTTTTTGCACAAGGTACACATGATGTCTCCCGATGGCGGGGAACATGCACTGAGAAACTATAGAGATTAGAACAACTATGCCCATAATTGTCCCCGAATTAAATGTCGAATGCCCATACTGGTGCATTGTACAATATACAATTTATACCCTTAAGACTTAGAAAATATGACATTTATGCCTACAAGAAGACAACGGTAGCATGCGACGTAGCCACTACGGACTGGGTGGCTTGGTCCCTGTCCACGGCTCCCATGGCTCGGGACAGTTGGGCGGCTTACTACTCGGCATGGGTGTTGGTTTGTGTGGCTTCTACCCGTCACGACTGACGTCAATGTATTATCCATAAACCCACGTTGGTGGTATATGATAGAGGAGGTCGTGAAGACACGAAGAGCCTCCGGAGTGTCCCGAGACTTCTCGAGCACCTACAACAGCGCCGGCGAGACGCGGTCGATGCGTTCCGGCAGCCCTATTGGCTTCTCCAGAGCTAGGAGAGTTTTCTTGGTGGGTTGAGACCCGTGCACGCGGTGGACTGTACCGGTCCGACAAGGAGACCCGGTGGCTGTGCTAGCGCTTGCGATGTTCGGAAAGTCGTGTGTGATGTCTAGACGTTGATTCCGAGATTTTCTGGCACTGCTCCTATTTTCTCGGTGGTCGAGACCCGGGCACTCGGAGACCTGTTTCGGTGCCTTGAGAAGACCACCATTATTGTTATCGTGGTGTACGTAGTGTGTTCTCCCCGCTGACTCGTTTGGGTTCAGCGGGGGTGACGAGGCGCGGTGCGGCTAGCTGCCGGCGCCCCTACTTAAGCCCGCTAGGGGCTCATTTGTACTCTCTCCTTGTTCTTTTATATTCAACATTCCAGACTTAGCCAAATTCTTGCCGTCTTGCATCGCACTCACAAACAAAACTTATGTTCATTTTTGTACGGTCATGTATACCCTAAAATATTTCTAATTTGGTATCAGAGCGCAGGGGGGCATGTGAGTAACAGAAGCAACAGAAGTAGCAGTAGTGGGCGGAACGCAAAGAGAACGTGCCACGTGGGGCCACGTCAGCAGTAGTGTGAGGGAGCGTGAAGCGACTGCACGTGAACACCACAGGGACGGTGAGCCGCGCATAGCACCACTAGCGACTATGGCGGCAACAGCAATAGCAGTAGCAGAGGAAGCATCTGCGGCAGCTGCAGTGCCACGTAGCATGAACAGTAGCGGCAACATAGTCGCTCACAACAATAGTAGTAGTGGCGGAAGCAATAACAATAGCGGCTAGCGCTAGCATTTGTAGCAACTGCACAGGCAGCAGCAGTAGCTAGTGTGCCGCGGGGCAACAGCAGCAACATCAGCTACAGTAGCGCATCAGCCGTTGCAGCAGTGGCATCAACAGTAGCAGCATATATCAACAGCAGCAGTAGCCAATGCAGTAGCGGCGGCAGCAGCAACAACGTGCAGTAGCGACAGCAGCAGCAACAGCAGCGGCGATAGCAGCAAACAGCAGCGGCGGCAACAGCAAGCAGGAGCGGTGGCAGCAGCAAGCAACAGCAACAGTAGCGGCGGCAACAGCAAGCAGCAATAGCTGCTGCTACGCAGAGAAGCAGCAACAGCTGCAGCAGTAGTAGAAGTAGTAGCAGCAGCATAAGCAGTAGCAGCAGTAGAAGCAGTAGCAGTAGCAACAACCACAGCAATTGCACCTGTCGTTGCAACTGCTGCTGCCCCTGTGAGGAGGGCCTCGCAGCCCTCCGTTGAGGAGGGGCCCTCTGAGGGGGCCTGTCAGCCCCGTTCACACCCCCCCCTCCCCTCCTCCCCTTCTCAAGTGGGCCCTCGGAGCGCCCCGCCGAGCCCCTCCGAGGTGCCCTTCGGAGGGGGCCCGTCGGCCTCGTGGGCCCCCTCGGCCCCGTCGGCCTCGTCGGCCGACCGACGGAGGGGCCAGCTCAGAGGGGCAGACAGGACCCCCCCCCCTCTCTTCCCTCCTTGCTTGCTCGTAGGCTTGCGAGCGAGCAAGAGAAGGGCCCACGCCCCTCGTTGGGTTACATAGTAACCCTATTACAATCGCTTTCAGTCTGCCAAAGATGCTGAAGAAAATCGTGATTGGTGGATCGGTCATTTTCCTGACATATTCACCAATCAGGGTGCGAGAAATTGTTGGACTGTATGCCTCCCCACGTCCGCGGACGCATAGCCCGGGTTGGCCCATACGAAAAAAATCACGGACATCGACCTAGATGTTCGGACGGACCGCGGATAATACGGAATGACCAGTCCTACGCCAAGACAAAAGGTTAAGGACTGTACGTTGGGTTAGGTCCAATCCCTCAAGTCCATTAGCAAGCAGAATTTAATATTTTCCCCTCTATGTCACTCCTCCTTGGCCTCGCCCTGTCCTGTTTCACAGAACTGGTCGTCATGGTAAACTCTTTAGACTCGTGAACCCGGCTTCAAACAGGGTCAAAATGCAAATGAAAGAAAATAAATCCAACCACCATCATAGAAGAAGGTATATAAACTTAATTCTGCCTACCATTATGTCATCTTAGTTTTTATAACATAAGGCAACATCCAACATTCATCCAAATTTGTCGAAGATCATATTTTTGTGAAGTTCATGATAGACGTGTGAAACTTGCATGTTCACAATAAAAGAACATATTCATCTCGAATAAATCAATTCATCATCAGATAGAACCATATTAATAATAAATACCGAGAAGAAATGGCTTGAGAGGTTCTTCTTTAATATGTTGGTGTATTTATATACATAATTGAAGAAATTGAGATCATTGAATGCCAGTTGAAAGGTTCTCTTGACAGTCGCACCAGTCACAAATCTTTTGCTCTCAAAGAACCAGTTGTAAGACACAACACCAGAGAGCAACCCAGTGAAATCAGAGGAGATAATATGGTCTTGTCAGAACTTGATGAACAAAAGAGAAGAGTAAATACAAAATGTGCCACCGCTGCTTTTATCCGGTGCTTGCTCGGCTGTCCCTCGCTTCGCACGCGCCATTCGTCCCACTCACTGACACAGTGCCAGTCGGCAGATGCAGTCTTCAGCCGGCTTGTCGGTTCGGTATCCATCTTGAGGGTGTGGTCAC
>SZWC01010016.1:79541-94261 GCA_023375785.1 Penium margaritaceum
GGTGACAGCACATGGGGTGGAGTCTGATCCCGACATGGCGTTCATGGTGGAGACTTGCCTGTCATCGTCCGGGCTGAATCCAGATCTTCCACAGCAGCAGGTGAGACCAGGAGGAGCGCAAGCACGGTATCCCTGGACGATGCCACTCGCGGCTCCGATCGGTGGAGGCCCAGGGATGACATTGGAGTCACGTACAGATCGGGATGCGTCTACCGGAATTTTGGGGGAGAGTGTGCAGCAGACTCACATCAGTCCATTGGATGTTGGAGTACTAGAGACGTGCATGTCATCGAGGTCGACATCTACAGTTGGGCAGGATTCGGAAGTTCTGCAGCAGCATGTTGCATCAGGGGTGCAGGTCCCGCGTGCTTGGGCGGTGCCACTCGCGACTCCGACCGGTAGCGTCCTGGTGGTGGCACAGGAGTATCGTGCAAATGGGTATGCCCCATATGGATTTCCAGGGGCGTTGGCGCACGAGACTCACACCACTACGACAGCGGTCGTAGTGCATGAGCAAAGTCGGCCGGCTGGTCTTTTAGAGGTTGAGGCATTGTTGAGAGTAACTGTTCTGAGAGATGTCACCAGGACATGTGCTACAGCAGACTCAACAAGCTTCACCGTGTCATCTAGGCTACCTGAGTACCGGCTTCAGCATGAGGAGTCACCCATGTTCCCTGAGTCTCCGGGTTCCCGTACACACGACGGAGAAGCGACACACATGACGGAGTCTGCTGGTGGTTCTAACTTTATCATCGAGCAGGTGGCAGTGACCAGCCTCATCGGCGAGACAGTGTGTGAGCGCCAGCTACGCTTGCTAGTCGCCTTGACGGGCATTGTCGAGCTGGAGTCCTCCACACCTGTGTCGACTACGGCGGCAGTCGGGCATATTGGAGCAGATTCGTCCACGCGGATGGAGTCACCTCATCAGCAGGAGCTGAATTCTGCCCTCTCGCCTTCAACTGTTGGTGACCTTGCCGATCACATCGACGCTGAGAGTGGCAGTACCTACATGGACGACATTTCCACATGCTCCGCGGATTCTGACGACTCCTCCTTCTTCTTCTCTCTTGGCATGCGACCGCTCACTCCCTGTATGACAGGCACAAGCTGTGGTGTGGAAACAACACATGGAGTTGCATCCGATGTTCAAGTGTCTCAGCTAATTGCCACTTTCGTCAACCCCCAAGAGGATGCAGCAGCACCGGCTCCATCGTCTTCAGTAACAGAGATGCAGATAGAGCTATACTCATGAGTACTGCATTCTGCATGTGTAGCATCCAGTGAGGCAGAGTCTATCCTATGCGAGGCAGTCATGGGCCACCTCCACATGTCCGAGAAATATTATGCTGACGTGTAGGAGCATGTAGTGATGTTGCAGCGGGAGGTGATGGCAGCGCGTGAGCGATTCTCAGAGGAGGGGAGCATCACTACCATCGACACGAGCTTTACGCCACCAGCATCTGGCACACCCACACTCGGGGAGGATCTTGTACCAGCTCTGAGTATAGCGTCAGCTGGAGACACTACCACAGGAGAGTTGAGCGAGCCTTCATTTTCTGCCATCATCGTTCCTGTCGACTTTGTCATCGCTCTTGCTTCTGCTGCTGCCATCACACACCTCCATCCACCCAACTTAGTTACTCCATCGTCACCTTCGTCCATGAGTGGTGATCCGATTCATCGCTCCAGTCCTCCTCTTCTGGCCCTACACCCTTGTGCCTCAGGGTACTCTATCCCGCCTCGAAGGCCAGCTCCGCCACTTCATCCACGTTCGCGTGCTACTTGCCCATTCCCTTTCCTACGGCATACACAGATGCATTGTGGTAGAGTGGAGAGAGGAGAGACTGTGAGTTGGGACCCTTGGCAATCACACGAGGACTGGTACTCTCCAGGTGATGGAGTTGCGACGTGAGGAGTCGTAGCCGGAAACACCACTTTGTCTTTGAGGGAGGGAGCCGACTCGTACATGACAGGGGGAGCTATCTCTATATGATAGAAAGACCACATGATTCATCGTCCAGGATCTATTCAGCTACGGCATTAGCATCATCGTCGAGGACATAGCCGCCAAGTTCATCTGCCCAGGGGGAGTGTTGTGTGGACCTCGATCTGACGCGACGTTATGGGAGATGCATGGAGAGGGGTCCATACTTTGCTATGAGCATAATACAACCACACTATGTTGGTCGAGACCCGGACACTTGGTCGGTTGCACTAGTGTCACGAGGAGACCATAGGGTCGTGCGTCTTGGTGTGTGGCCATACTATGTGTGGCATGTGCATGCCAACTGGTTTGCTCATAGTGCTCGAGACCCGGACACGTGGTGAGGTACACCTGTGTTACGAGGAGACCCCCCTACGATCATATATATAAATTCACAATGTTATTGTGGTCGGCACACAGAAACCTGTCGGATTACTCCTAGTGGTCGAGACTCGGGCACTGGTACCGCCAGTGTCACGAGGAGACCCTCTTGCAGCCTGATATGTGTATGGTGTGCATAACACTGGCTTCTGTGTGTGTGCATGAATCTTCTCATGGTCTAGACCCCGACTCTTGGTATGATGTGCCAGTGTCGTGAGGAGACCTCAGAAGGACAACAGTTGTGTATGCATGTGTGGTTCATTGGTGCACATTGTGGTTTGGCATACGTTGTTGTTCCTGGCCTTCGTTCATTTGTTCTGGCGTGGACGGCTATGTCAGCCAGGGGGAGTGTTGGTTTGTGTGGCTTCCACCCGTCACGACAGACGTCGATGCATTATCCATATACACACATTGGTGGTATATGATAGAGGAGGGCGTGATGACACGAAGAGCCTCCGGAGTGTCCCGAGACTTCTCAAGCACCTACGAAAGTGCCGGCGAGACGTGGTCGATGCGTTCCGGCAGCCCTATTGGCTTCTCCGGAGCTAGGAGAGTTTTCTTGGTGGGTTGAGACCCGCACACTCCGTGGACTGAACCGGTGCAACGAGGAGACCCGGTGGCTGTACTAGGGCTTCCGATGTTCGGAAAGCTGTGTATGATGTATGGACGTTGATTCCGAGATTTTGTGGTACTACTCCTATTTTCTCGGTGGTCGAGACCCGAGCACTCAGAGAGCAGTTTCGGTGCCTCGAGGAGACCACCGTTATTGTTATCGTGTTGTACGCAGTGTGTTCTCCCCACTGACTTGTTTGGGTTCAGTGGTGGTGACGGGGCCCGGTGCGGCTAGCTGCCGACGCCCCTACTTAAGCCCGCTAGGGGCTCATTTGTACTCTCTCCTTGTTATTTTATATTCAGTGTTCCAAACTTAGCCAAATTCTTACCGTCTTGCATCGCACTCATACACAGAGCTCATATTCGTTTTTGTATGGGCCTGCATGCCCTAAAATACTTCCAATTATGGGCACTCCCAAGTTCCATGCCATGTGCTCTGAAGTCACGGGAGGTAGGGCCCATGATGGTACTTCGTGGCCCAACTTTGCATTGCGTGCTACATATCGCCCCCACTTATTCAACGCGACCCATGCCCGATGAGCCACGACTGGATGCGCTACAGGAGTACCCCATCCATGATGTGCCAGCCCATTTGGACGGACGTTGTTGTCCATGTCGATCCAACGTGTAGTCCATATTCGACATTGCGTGTAAAATCGATGTAGTATACCGACGGGGAAGCACCTTAAGTACACACATTTGTACCTGTTCGCGGTGCGACTTGGTACAAACAACAGGTTCACTAGTTGAACCTGTTTGCGTCAGCTTGAGGGGACGTCGGCATAAGCCACAAATGTCTGTTGATGGTGCGCACGGCACCGGCAAGTTCCATCGTGGACAATATCTCATTGGCGATGGCCACGCCCATTCGGTGACCATTCATTGGCGATAGCACTGTCCTCTTCCATGCAATGCACAATCATCGCCTACAGCGCGAAGAAATCGGTTTACATGCATGGCTCCAGCTTCAACAAACTCAACGCCGCGGAATGGAAAACAACGAAACTATTGACAGGTTGTCATGACAGCCTGTCAACATGCGACGCTTGATTTGGACATGCATTTTGCACACGAATGAATACTTTCAGCGAATAGTGGATGCAGTTGTCATGTTATTCGTTTTCCGCTCACAAATTCGGAAACATAGGCACCGCTGTCATTTCGTTCGGACTATGGACACGGCTCATATATCGGTTTCGACTATGGAAGCCGCCGTCAGTTCGTTTCCGACTATGGACACCGCGGATCTATCGAGCGAAAGGGTGGGCACTGGTGCATTTGTTGTGATTTGTGACGTTCCTGACGACCTGTGCAGTTTACTGTGACCACTCGGCCGTGTCCATACTCGTGCAGATCCCTGATGCGGACCCAGGCGGTACCGGTGCGTTGTCCGGTGGTGGACTACCGGCTTGGAGCTGACCGACGGCCGTTCCAGAGCTCTGGACGCTACCCGGGACCTCCTACAGTTTTTCTGCAGCACGCAGGACTTTATCGGTGGACTGGCCGTGGACCCAATTTGCATGTTTTGGCATTGTGTGTCCACCGTTCGATGCCGGATGCATGTATGTGACCAGTTGTAGCGTCCGGCTTGTGATTCTGCACGTCTAGGTTCAGACAGCATAGCATTATGACATGTGTGCGCAGAGTTACGGCCAAAACAGTGGTTTTGGGCCGGTTTTAGGACAGATCTTGCACTGCCGCGTGCGACACCCGCCGTGCGCCGCGGCAGGTACTTATGCCATGGACCTGTCATTTTTCATTTCTCTCTGCAAATGCTATTGAAGCATTCTGACACTTTGCCTTTGTGTCGCCTAGCCAAACCCTTGCCGTTGCGTGCACGACTTGTGACTGTCGTCACCATCTGACCAGGCACTGACGCCTAGTCAGTGGCGGTGTCGCTAGGACGCTTCCACACATATTCTCATGGTATCAGAGCAGCGAGACCTCTCTCGCTGAGCTGCGCCGCAGAGACGCAGCACCGGCAGCAGCAGTGAGAGTCACCGCCGCCGCCGTATCATGGGACTCGTTACAGCCGTTTTCAACAGCGACATCACCACGCAGTCCCATCCACCTCACCCGGTGAGCTGTGGCAGTCACCGGCTCCAGCAGCCAAGCCAAGCAGCAGCAGCAGCACCGGGTGGCAGCAGCAGTCGTTTCTGTCTGGGCATTCTGACAAAAAAAAAGTGAAGCAGCTCGCAGCAGCAGCTCGTAGCACGAATCGGCGGCTGCGAGCAACAGCAACTCGCAGCGGAAGCAGTAGCGAGCAGTGGCAGCGACAGTGAGCAACACCAGCGACAACAACAGCCGTGGGCAGCAGCAGCAGCGCGGCGACAGTATCAGCAGCAGCCGCGGGCAGCAGCAACAGCGCGGCGACAGCAGAAGCAGCATTGCACGCATTGCAGTGCCAACAGCAACAGCAGCGGCAACATGGGAGTAGCAGTAGCAGCATTGCAGCAGCAGCAACAGTGGCCGCAACGGCAGCAGTGCTGCGCAGAAGTAGCCACGACTTCTGTGCTACGCAATAGTGCTGTAAAGATCTGCGCAGCGAAGCTGCGCAGACGCGCAAACTCTGTGCAGCTGCGCAGAATCTACGCAGTTGCGCAGCCATGCCAGGGGGTGACGAGGTCCCCCCCTTGGTCGCGGAGCGACTGCACACTCGCGCAGAACCGCGAAAGAAAAAAAAAGGGAGGGGAGTTGAGCTGACGTCAGCATTTCTTCTTGCTGATATCATCAGGTCGTGCTGACGTCAGCAACCACCTGCTGACGTCAACACCATACTTAGCCAAATATTTGGCCGGACAGTAAAAAATTGCTAGCGTCTCAACTCCTCGAGAAACGTTGACGCTTTTGAAATCCGACAAACCTGACCTGTCCACCCATACTGAGAGGTGACATGGACTCGCCGGCCAACAAGGGGAAGGCGATAGATGCCCCCCTCCTCCTCATCTTCTGGTGTCCTAAGCCCATGCTCGCAGGCCATTGAGGACCTGCGGAGCCAGCAGGTTGAGATGCGTCGCCTACAGCGGGAGCAGACTGATGCCATCCGTACGCTGACTGAGCTCCTGCGTAGCGAGTTCACAGTCCCACGGCAGGTTTCCGGGGGGACTGCCGGCGTCGCGGTCTCTACACAGCAGTCGGCTCAGGCACCCGTTACAGGAGCTTGATCTAATCCACTCACCCATATGCTGACTGAGCTTCTGCGTGGCCAGTCCACAGTCCCACGGCAGGTTTCCGGGGGGACTGCCGGCGTCGCGGTCTCTACACAGCAGTCGGCTCAGGCACCCGTTACAGGAGCTTGATCTAATCCACTCACCCATATGCTGACTGAGCTTCTGCGTGGCCAGTCCACAGTCCCACGGCAATTTTCCCAGGGAGCTGCCGGCGTCGCGTTCTCTACACAACAGTCGGCTCGACCTGACCCACCCCCTTCTGACCTCCTGGGTGATGAGCCATTCATGCCATGCATGACGGACGACTCCCCGGATCATGAGATTCGAGTTCTTCAGGAGCGCATCCGTCAGCTGCAGATGGGGACCAGATCTCCTGGGATTCCTACGGTGCGACTGTCACCCGACTATCCCGGTGACTATTCACTTTCGAGAGTCTTCCCCGTCTCCCGTCCTCCTCAGCCTGCGGTCGCCCTCCCCACGGAGCAGCAACCCAAGGACTTTGAGACACCACCCCCACGGTACATCACTGAGGTCAGCTTCGACTGCTGGGAGATTCTCTTTCAGGTTTGGGCCACTTCAGAGGGCGTGTGGCCCTACTACCACAGCCAATATCAGTCTACAGACCCAGTATAGTTGCTGACAACAGCCAGGGCGATGCGCGGCCTCCTCTACGCCATGCCACGCGAGACCATCGTCGACTTTCGTCCTTTCCTTGGCGAGCCTAGCACAGGCACCGGCGTCGACCCACGCGGAGGTTGGGATCTGGCCTTATCCCTGCAGGCCGCAGAGACGCACGCCACTCGAGCAGCACACATTCTTGCCTTCCACTCTCTCCGTCAGGGGCCTGGAGAGCCTGCAGCCGATTACTGGCAACGCGTCATGCGCATCTACACGCGTCTTGGGACCTCTGGAGGCACACAGCTGTGGGCGCTCCGTACGGTGATGCTCGGAGTTCGCCTTGAGTATACTGACATCTTCACACGGTACAGCGACGCCATCCTTGAGCCTTTCTAAGCCACTCTGCAGCTTCTCCCTTGGATGCATCAGCTTTTCCTCTAGGTGACTTCAGCCCGCAAGGCAGCCGTGGCCCATCAGGAGACTGCCCTTGTTGCAGCAGTCGTCGCATCACCACCATCATCCCTCCTGCAGTCTCCTTCTTCATCGTCCATCATGTCCTCGTCTTCCTCCTCCTCTTCGGTCCTGCCCACACCCACTCAGACACAGGGTGTTGCAGCAGCAGCTCAGGAGAAGAAAGAGAGGAAGCAAGGACCAGGTCAGCAGCAGTCACAACAGCAGTCGTCTTCCAGTGGTAGCAGTGGACGTTCCGTTCACTGCTACAACTGTGGCGGCGCCCATCGCTACACTGAGTGCCAGCAGCCGCTTGACTAGATGCGGATTACTCGTGGGCTCCAGGCGGCACACGCTCTCCGTTCCGCGTCCAGCACGTCAGCCTCGACTTCCTCGGGACGCGTGATAGCCACGACTGCAGCTGTTCCTGCTTCCCCACCGGCGAGTAGCAGTGATCCGGACCATCGCCGAGCTTCGCCACCTTCTGGCCCTCCGCTTTCAGGGAGGTACGAGTGTGTTCTCACAGCCGAGTGATTCACAGACTGTCGGTCCGTCTGTCCATGTGGCTCGGGATGACTCGTGTGGGGGGGCGCAGTCGGCATGTGATGATGATGGGCCTGACTGTACAGATTGGATTCATGAGTCCCACCTTTGTGCCCTTCGTCGTTTTTCCCCACCTACTGCTCAGCGTCCGTCTGAGGCCGAGTGTTCCATTGCCCGTTGTACAATGACGTCCTCCAGTGGTGATGCCGGTGGCAGTTGGATCATCGATTCAAGTGCCACTCATCACATGACGTGTCATCGTAGTGACTTTGTTGTTCTCGGCTCTGTTGCGTCTGTTCGTTCCGTTTGCATTGGCTCTGGTCAGTCCTTGCCAGTCCGTTGTGTTGGGGTCGTGCGCTTCGATGGTCCGTCTGGCCCCTTGTATCTCTCCGAGGTGCTGTTTGTGCCTGACCTTGAGCTCAGTTTGCTTTCTGTACGTGCTTGCACACTGATGGGACTCTCTGTGGAGCACACTGCCGAGTCCGCGACTGTGATTGCCATTGACACTCACAACATTGTTCTGCGTGCCTCTGTTGTGGATGACCTGTACCGTGTTTCCCGGACTTCTACCCCTTGCTCCACTGCCCCTTCAGCTCGTGTTTTTGTCACTGGTGTTCTGTCTCCTGAGCACTAGCGATTGCTTCATCGCCGTCTGTGTCATGTAGGCTCCGACACTGTGTCGAAGCTCATTCAGACACAGCCCGCTCTCGGTCTTGATGCGGCTTCTTTCAAGAAGCCGCCCAAGACCAACTGTCTTTTCTGCGCCCAGGGTAAGATGCATTGCTGCACTTACCGTGACTCACGATCTCGCGCACTTCGCCCTCTTGAGCTAGTCCATTCGGACCTTCTTGGTCCTCTTCCTGTCGAGTCTATGTTCGATAGGGGTCGATACGTCCTGACGCTGACTGATGACTTCACCCGGATGTGGTGGGTCTACAGCGTGCGCCAGAAGTGTGACACCGCTCTCGCGGTTCGCCTCTAGCTAGTGATGGCTGAGCGTCTGTCCCGCCACACGCTGCACACTTTCCGATCGGATCGTGGCGGCGAGTTTCTAGGCGAGATGGATAGATTCTTCGCTGAGCACGGGATTTTTCACCAGGTCTCCGCTCCTGCTACTCCTCAGCAGAACGGTGTTTGCGAGCGTTGGAACCGCACCATGGAGGATGCGGTTCGTGCTATGTGGTCTGAGTGTGGTCTCCCAGAGTCCTTCGTCTTTGAGGACTTTGCCTACATGACTTGGGTCTGGAACAGCCTCCGGCACGGTCCTCTTCCGGACCACGTCACACCGTATGAGCTCTGGTTTGGCCATCGTGCTGACCTTCGTCTCGCTCGCGTCTGGGGGTCCTTGGCTTCCGTGTGGTACACCGAGGACCAGCAGGGGTCCAAGGTCTCACTGCGGGGTCGCTTGTGTGCCTTCGTCGGTATCTCCCCGCAATCGAAGGCTTGGCGATTTTGGGACCCTACCCGTCGTCGCATTGTTGAGTCACGCNCCCGGATGTGGTGGGTCTACAGCGTGCGCCAGAAGTGTGACACCGCTCTCGCGGTTTGCCTCTAGCTAGTGATGGCTGAGCGTCTGTCCCGCCACACGCTGCACACTTTCCGATCGGATCGTGGCGGCGAGTTTCTAGGCGAGATGGATAGCTTCTTCGCTGAGCACGGGATTTTTCACCAGGTCTCCGCTCCTGCTACTCCTCAGCAGAACGGTGTTTGTGAGCGTTGGAACCGCACCATGGTGGATGCGGTTCGTGCTATGTGGTCTGAGTGTGGTCTCCCAGAGTCCTTCGTCTTTGAGGACTTTGCCTACATGACTTGGGTCTGGAACAGCCTCCGGCACGGTCCTCCTCCGGACCACGTCACACCGTATGAGCTCTGGTTTGGCCATCGTGCTGACCTTCGTCTCGCTCGCGTCTAGGGGTCCTTGGCTTCCGTGTGGTACACCAAGGACCAGCAGGGGTCCAAGGTCTCACTGCGGGGTCGCTTGTGTGCCTTCGTCGGTATCTCCCCGCAATCGAAGGCTTGGCGATTTTGGGACCCTACCCGTCGTCGCATTGTTGAGTCACGCTATGCACTCTTCTTTGAGTCCTTCACCTACCGTGATCTGACGTCGATTATGTCGCTGTCTGTCACGCACATCCCTACGTGTGAGGTTTCTCGCCGGATGGGGGCGCTTTCGCCTGCAAGCACCCCTCTTCAAGCTGATGTGTCCGTTCGAGCTCCCTCCACTTCACGGTCTCCGGCTCTTGATGACCCAGCGATCATCGCTGTCGGTCCAGTGACCTCTCCAGCACTACCAGTTTCTACCCCGGTTCCCTCGCCTCCCTCTGGTACCCATGATCCTACACCTGTGCGTACTCCTGTGTCCGCCGGCACTCCTGCCTCTGTGTGTGGTCCTGCCTCATCTGTCCCTACTGCCACACCGAGTCCCGTGTCTCCCACACACGCCTCTCCTCGCACGACATCACCAGCTCCCTTGGCTCAGCTCTCCTCGGCTATGACTGTGCCCGTTCTTGAGCCTGAGGTGCGCCCCTCGAGCCCAGGTTACTCCCGTGAGCCTGGCCGTCGTCTTCGACCATTGGACTCCGGAGCTCAGCGAGCGTCTGTTCCTGCACCCAGGTGCTCCACTCGCAGCGTCGCGAGTGGTGACCCCTGCGCAAAGGCCCTAGGCCTGAGTGTCCGTACTGAGCACACAGAGGTACACCCAGCGTGTCCAGTAGGGTACGACCTCGTCACTCGCGAGTTCCACATCGCTTGTGATGTAGCATCCGATCTTGTGGTCGTCAGACCTAGCACTGAGGCGTGTGCTCTTGCCACGCAGAGCTCTCGCGCTTTGGCGCTTGACCCGGGCACACTGAGGGAAGCTCTCTCATCACAGGATGCTGACGCTTGGCGTGCTGCCTGCAAGGATGAGCTTCGCACCATCCGAGAGCACGGAGTTTACGAGCCAGTCGACCTTCCACCTGGAAGGAAGGCTATTCAGGTCAAGTGGGTCTTTCGCAAGAAAGTGAAGCCAGATGGCTGACTGGAACGCCACAAGGCTCGCTTGGTCGTCAAGGGGTACTCTCAGATTGAGGGCATCGATTACACTGACACCTTTGCCCCTGTCGGCCATATGACCTCAGCTTGAGCTCTGTTTGGTGTAGTGGCTCAGCATGACTGGGAACTACACCAGATGGATGTGAACAATGTGTTCCTCCATGGCTCCCTGGATGAGGAGATCTACGTGGCTCAGCCACCCGGTTTTGAGGATGGCGACAAGGTCTGGCACTTGCGCAAGTCCTTGTACGACCTCAAGCAATCTCCTCGGTGTTGGAACCAGGAGATCACCTGCACCCTGACTCGTGCGGGATATGTACAGAGCGAGGCAGATCCCTCTCTCTTCATCCGCCGGACGCCTGAGCGGTTCACCGCCATCCTGGTCTATGTCGACGACCTTCTGATCGCGTCTCCTTCACTGGAGGCCGTGAAGGAGGCCAAGGCCGTCCTCCAAACTACCTATAGGATGAAAGACCTTGGTCCTGCAGCTGTGTTTCTCGGCATGGAGATCGTACGAGACCGCAGACGTCGTACTCTACTACTACACCAGGCACGATACGCACGCGTTGTGGGGGAGCGCTTCAGCGATCTCCTCAGCGCAGTGCCCACGGATTCCACACCCCTCACACCCGACGGGCAGGATACCCTGAAGGTGGACNTACCTGGCCACTACCACACGTCCGGACATCGCATTCGCCGTCAACCTCCTTGCCCAGTTTTTGCAGGCTCCACGTGTTAGAGCCCTTCATGCGGCTGTGCGATTGGTGCGGTACGTGGTCTCCACACCGTACCTCGGACTCTGCTTTCGCCGGCAGTGCTCGGTGGTCCTTGATGGCTACACCGACAGCGACTGGGCCTGGAGCCCAGACGGACGCAGTCGCACCGGTTACGTGTTCTTGCTTGGTGGTACCGCTGTGTCCTGGCGCAACGGGAAGCAGGGCTGCATTGCACGTAGCTCATCAGAGGCAGAGTATGTCGCTCTGGGAGCAGGAGCTGCTGAGGCGGTATGGCTGCAGCATCTGTTCCTTGAGCTGGGTCAGTTAGTACCCGCCATTGTGCTTCGTTGCGACAACCAGAGTGCTCTTGCTATTGCGGAGAACTCTGGTGTCTTTCATGCTCGCACGAAGCACATTGCAGTAGAGCATCACTTTGTGCGTGACTTGGTGGAGCGACACGTGATCTCCGTCATTTGGGTTGGCACTGACATGCAGTGTGTTGACTTCTTGACGAAGGCACTAGCACGCGAAAAGTTCCCGGTGGCCATTCGTTCTGTCGGGCTTCGCCCCTTGCCTGAGAGTGGTTGAGTGTGGGGTGTTGTGGTGGCCATTCACTACGTCGTTGCACGCATTGTTGTACTCGTTTCAGTGCTGCACGTGTATGGACATGCGTACCATCGGGTCATGGGGGAGTGTTGTGATTTGTGACGTTCCTGTCGACCTGTACAGTTTACTGTGACCACTCGGCCGTGTCCATACTCGTGCAGATCCCTGATGCGGACCCAGGCGGTACCGGTGCGTCGTCCGGTGGCGGACTACCGGCTTGGAGCTGACCGACGGCCGTTCCAGAGCTCTGGACGCTACCCGGGACCTCCTGCAGTTTTTCTGCAGCACGCTGGACTTTATCGGTGGACTCGCCATGGGCCCGATTTGCATGTTTTTGCATTGTGTGTCCACCGTTTGATGCCGGATGCATGCACGTGACCAGTCGTAGCGTCCGGCTTGTGATTCTGCACGTCTAGGTTCAGACGGCGTAGCATTTTGATATGTGTGCGCAGAGTTATGGCCAAAACAATGGTTTTGGGCCGGTTTTAGGACAGATCCTGCACTGCCGCGTGCGACACCCGCCGTGCACCGCGGTAGGTACTTATGCCATGGACCTGTCATTTGTCATTTCTCTATGCAAATGCTATTGAAGCATTCTGACACTTTGCCTTTGTGTCGCCTAGCCAAACCCTTGCCGTTGCGTGCACGACTTGTGACTGTCGTCACCATCTGACCAGGCACTGACGCCTAGTCAGTGGCGGTGTCGCTAGGACGCTTCCACGCATATTCTCACATTCATGCCATTGGCCTATTGGTATTATGATGAAGGGTTCGAACACATTTAATGAACTTGATAGGGGTTCCAACGTGATGCATGGTGTGCATACGTATGGTCTGATTGACCTGCCATAGGGTTGCTGAAATATTTCATAAGGAAGAACATATGTTCATTTTCTTGACGTCCGATTGTCGGGTTTGTGAAGTCGTAGCGCGCCTCCCGCGCGTGCAAGTTTGCCCTCTGGGCTAAGGCGTTTGCTCACCCAAAATGGGCCATCCAATTGGTTCGACACTTGTTCAAGACAGCACTCGTCCCAAACGGTATGCCCATTGATCGACAGGTTTGTCCACGTCATTATGACCCATTTTATTGGTTGCGCTGATTCGTCGACACGTCTGAGTGGACGTGTCCTTGGCGACAGGTTCTGGGCTGGTCAGCAGCACGCGCCTCCACCTCGCCAAGACGGAGAAAAGCTTCCCCCCTGTGATCGTGAGGGAACTGTCTCCTGCGGGACACTCACCCTTCCCTATCTCCCTGGCCGCGCCTCAGTAGAAGGGGTGAGAGGAGACTGCACGTCTTTGCGAAGGCAGGCGAAGTAAGACTCACGTCGCCCGTCCCTTAGAGTCCCAAACAGCGACCCAGCAGCACGGCCAGCAGCAGGAGCAGCGGCGCATCCTTCGGGGCAGCTGCGCAACGCGTTGGCGAGCTATCTCCTCCCGCCAGTCTGTGTCAAATCCATCGGTTGCTCGCTAGGCTGAGCATCGCGTCGCGAGGAGGGACGTGACCCAACCATGGCGATGGCAGCAGCCACCACGTCGGCGACAGCGGCTGTCGGGCTCCGCTGCCCTCCTTTGGCCTACTCATCCGCCAATGCTGCTTCTGCTCCTCCTCCCCTTGCGGCTTCCTCAGCCTCTGGCGCATCCTTCCCCTCAAATGCCAAGCTGCCGCGTCAGCGATCTGCTGCGGTCGCAGTAAGAGCTTCCTCCAGCCACACGCCAGCAGCCGTAACAGATGACGACAAATGCGTGCAGACAGAGTTGAACTTGGCCTCCTCCCTTCTGAACGGCCTGCGGAAGGCGGCGGCCGCGGCGTCCGTCGCTCTCGTTCTGTCGTCTAGCGTCCCCGCCGCGCTCGCAGATGACGTGGCGTTCCAGACCTACTACGGCACGGCCGCCAGCGCGTCGAGCTACGGAGGGTACGGAGGAAACAGCAGCAAGCGGGACTCGGCAGAGTACGTGTACGATGTTCCCTCAAGTTGGAAGGAGAGGGCCATCAGTAAGGTGGAGAAGGGCACGAACGGCACCGACAGCGAATTCTTCAACCCGAAGAAGAAGAAGGAGAAGACGTACCTCACCTTCCTCGCAGGCAAGTCTGCAAGCCCGAACATGGTTTGCATCTTCAAGAGCTCTGCAACATTATGGCCCTTTATTTTTTTTCAGATTCAGAGTTGTGCAATGCATTGAAGAAGAAGAACGGGAAGGCGTATCTCACTCACTGTCCTTGCTGGTGAGGGCTCAAGCTTGCACTTGCATTGTTCCAAAGCAGAGACAATGGATGGCCTCACCGGTAGAAGATAGTGAACACGTAGTTCGCCTTCTGGCGGGTGAGAGAGCGCGGCTTCGTTTTAATTGTTGCCTTTTCTTTTGCAAAATGATGCAAAACGCAAAGTGCATTGAAACCCTAACGAGGGGACGAAGGCAAAGACGTACCTTTCTGTCCTTGAGGGTACGCGGTCACACTTAAAGCCATCAGCACCTTACACATTGTGTGCGTTTGACTCTCTCTCTCTCTCTCTCTCTCTCTCTCTCTCTCTCTCTCTCTCTCTCTCACTCACGCACGCACGCACGCACGCACGCACGCACGCATGCACGCACGCACGCACGCACGCA
>SZWC01010017.1:840-23758 GCA_023375785.1 Penium margaritaceum
TATCTATATCTATATCTATATCTATATCTATATCTATGTCTATATCTATATCTATATCTATATCTATATCTATATCTATATCTATATCTATATCTATATCTATATCTATATCTTTATATATATCTATATCTATATCTATATCTTTATCTATATCTATATCTATATCCATATCTATGTATAAATCTCTACTTATATCTATATCTTAGTCTACATATTTATCCATATGTATATCTATATATATCTGTATCTATATATATCTATAACTATATCTATATCTTTATCTATATCTATATCTATATCTATTTTTATGTTTATATATATCTATATCTACATCTAAATTTATATCTATATCCGTAACTGTATTTATTTGCATATCGTTATCTTTATCCATATCCATATCCATAGCGATATCCATATCCATATCCATATCCATATCCATATCCATATCCATATCCATATCTATATCCATATCCATATCCATATCCATATCCATATCCATATCCATATCCATATCCATATCTTTATCCATATCCATATTCATATCCATTTCCATATCCATATCCATATCCATATCCACATCCACATCCATATCCATATCCATATCCATATCCATATCCATATCCATATGTATACATCTATGTATCTTCATTGATATTTATATATATATATCTATTTATATATCTCTTTCTATATCTATTTCTGTATTTATCCTTGCATTTCCACATCTTTAGTTATATCTATACACATGTCCATGTGTATGTTGATATCTTTATCTTCATCTATATCTATATCTATATCTGTATCTATATCTATATCTATATATATATATATCTGTTTCCATATAGAAGTAGGCATATTTTTCAAATTTCTATCTATACGTTCATCCACATGTGTATCTATCTCAATATGCGGATCCATATCCATGTCAACTCTTACATCTATACCTATTTTGGTATCTACATCAAAATTCATTGTTTATGTAGTGAACCTGTGAGATAAAAATATGTTTTTTCACGCAATTTTATCAATATGTACATCGATTTTTAGATCGAACCATGGATCAAGCCTTTTGTTGTGGACTCGCAATCCTTGCATTTTAGGGTACGATTTGGGCCTTATGGGATTGTTTTGACATCAGGAGCTTTTCTCGTCTTCGTTTCCATTCCAGCATATCTGGTATGTTTTCTTTCCGCGGATGTCCAAGTTTAGAGCTTGATTCGGTTTCGATGCCCTCCTCTTTTTCTTGCTTTTCCGATGACGTTTTTTTCATTGAATGCAAGGATGCGAAGTCGTAAGGAAGGGTCCTTTATCCTGTTCAGCGACGTCATGGCCTTTTTGGACTTGCTATTCACAGTAATCGGCCCACATTTCGGTGCATCAGATATACAACTTCAAGGGTAGCAGTCGTCGATATAGACGCGATTGGAACGCGGCATATTTGAAACATCAGATTCTAAAGTCGAAATTCAAAATTTTTGCGTCACCGAAACAGGTCCCTGCTGACGTCAAGATCTTCGCTCGACAGTCCTTATAGGTCCGGGCCGCATTCACGGCAGCTCGGATATATTTGCCCTTCTTTCGGGTCGTACCACCAGTTCGACAGCGGTATCTGCTCTAGGAAGCGTTCGAAGCAAAGCGATCGATGAAGTGGCTGGCACGTTCCAGCATTTATGGTAGGTATGATGTATAGGCGACATATCCGCCGGCAGGACTCACATTGCTGGCGTTGGAGAGAAATGTCATGGAAGTGGTCCAGGGCCACCGAACACCAAGGCCACGGCTGAAAACGAGGAAGTTGGCGTTTTCTCTTACACCTGAAAGGCATGTCGCACGTTCCTTTCCCTTCGAATTGGGTTCACGGTAGATGGAGGTCGTGGCTGGATTGTTGTGAGTGGGAACTGCGAATCTACCCACTCGCACCTTTATCCACCCACCAGTGTCGCGGATGGATGTAGGTGGACGTAGCGAAAGTGGGTAATGGACATCAACTTAGGGACGGACGTTCTTCCCTGCGGCCCACAAAAAGTTACGACCATTGCTGTATTCCCGAACTCTTTTTTGTTGGGTATCTTGTATTCTGAAATTAGTAGCTTGGCTTATAATTTCGGGCAGGACAGTGGTTAGGGTGACGAGAACAAAAAGAAATCAGGTGTGGTGGGATGTCCTCCCACATCAAGTGTATCTTCCGCCATTTTAGCCACAATTCTTGTCGTGGAGACCATCGTGCTTCGCCCCCTCCACTACAAAACGTTAGCAAATTTCACTGCAAGAAGTCGATACCAAGTTCTTGCATCGACACATTGTGGAGGTTTTCAAAACAATTCCATTGGTTTTGACAAATGTAAAAGAGCCCATTGGTCAGTACTTCCTCAAAGACTGATGTCACTTACATTCCAAATATTCACTTTACACGTGCGAACCACATGTAAACTAAACCGACGTTGTACTCGACCGTCGGTCAAGAGCTCTGCTAGCAATGGCTGCGCTTAGCAAATGCAATGCCAAGCCACTAAAACCAAAGACCTGGGTTTGATTTTGCAAGGTTAAATAAAGGTTCTGAAACATGTTCTGAGGCCGTTGAAAACAGATAGGATACGCACGAGTAAAGGTGGTATACGCTATAGTCAGTGCCATGCCAAACCTACATGAATACATTTTTGTGGGCAATCCACATAGGATTTTGAAAAAAAATATTTAAAACGTTGTGGAACACAACGCATATCTACTGGTTGGCATGCAAATTTGGACATGTGAACAAATCCTTGTATAATGAAACTTAAGACACGGATCTATCAATATTTCTTTTTCCAAGAAAAACATCATTGTTTTGACAACTTTAGTGGACAGTGGGGGGTTTCGGCAAGGTGGGGATGGAATTTTAAACTCAATTTAAAAGGAAAATAATTCATGGGACCTGAATATAAATTCAGCAATGTAAGTTGATGAAATCTCTGTCCCCACTCAACCATCCAGCCAAGACCTCAATTGTTGTCATAAAAGCCCCCGCGACCCATCCCTTCCACCTCGTTCCCCCCATTATTGTGCTTGCCACACCTTGTCTGGCCAATTCCCAACGAGGAGCTCAATAAGACAAGAAATATCTACAATCATTGGCACATCAAAAACTTAAGTCAGATGGTCCGTTGGGCACTCGGTGGGCCTCCGGTTCAACAAACAAAACATAGAGACATCTGCCTCTTGCTAGTTGCACATTTGGGCATCCCAAAGAAGGCCACTTTACTCTCAAGCACGAAGGGTTTTGGTGGAAATTTTGGTAGTAATCTCCTTTTACCAACAAAATGATGAAAATTTTAACATCAAACTGAACATCACAAAGATAAAACATGCTCCTTATGAAACTTCAATAAGGTTTAAGAGTGTCGCTCATGGAATTCTTCAACTTTAAGAAACAAAGACCATCCCGTGCCCACCGTAGTCCGAACGTAGTAGCCTTCATTCAGACATCTCTAGTCGTTTAATAAGAAAAAATCTTTGCTAGAATGCTCTTATGGGGCCATAGGTTTAAATCTAACCAAACTCAAGGTCTACTCCACATAAGTGCCTACATAGTAGCAATGGTCTACATCTACAAACATCCCAGTGAAGAGAAACAAAATGTGCATGCATGTACTATTTTGAGACTAGCACAACTGCCAAGCTTGTGATGAAAACATTCGACATTGGTAATGTCCATCTACAAGGTATGAAAAACAAGATACGGGAAACGTCTTCATAGCGACCTTGAAACAGAAGTGTAAATTCATACCATGGATCATAATTTAGAATTTTATCATCAAAGTGCATGACAAGTCACTAATGAACAATATAACTAATGTTCATCATTCATTATCCATCATTTTACCATTGATTCCATGGGCTTCCCCATTAATTTACCTAAACAACGCGATCAAGTATGGCATTGATATTGTCATTTACGATGGATTCAACATAGTTTGATTACCCACATAAAGATGTTTTAATCTTTAGGTTGACAAAAACACATAACTCACATGAAACACTTCACATAATCTAAAAGAATGTCGTTGGCATTCACTTGAGAAACTAAAGTCTTGTTTAATTTCTCATATGATAAACAAAAATGTTAATTTGTACGGGCGTTGTTCGTCATGTCACCCACAATGAAGCGCTTGATGGACGAATTCGTGAACTCCTTCCACAAAATTGACCATTTGAGGGTAGGATCGCGATGGAGGCGATGGGATTGAAATTCTAGTCGAGGTCGCAATTTTGACGACCATTACTACTCCACTGCCGTGTGGATTGGACCACATCACATCAACCCTCCATTCCAACGATGCCCCTCTATACAGGGTCACGACGTAGTCGCGGTGCGCCTCGTACCTTGAGGCATCCACACCGATGGCATTGAAGTGCAATTCTAGTCCAATTATCCATGCGTGCAAAGCGAGCCCATCCTTCTTCGATGGTTCGAATGGCTCAAGCTTGGGCAAGCTCATGATGCCCATCGTAATTATGTTTACAATGGCAAATACCACTTGTGTTGGCACTGGAAGCTTTGTGAGTTCTTGATTGAGGTACGCGTTTTGCTTCTCCAACAAGTCCATCTTTGCCTGGATGTCGACGTGCAACCTCTGCAATGCTACTACTGCTGTTACGACGCCTTGCACATTAAACGGCGCAGCCAACGAGGACGAGCTGGTTGAAGCCATCGTGCGCTCAATGCAACTTCTATCTCAACTGTTCCTCCGGTTACCGCATTGTCACCAGAGTGATGGGTTAACCTTGGGCATGGATCCGCCGAATAAACGAGATGTATGCTATTCTACATTGTTAAGGACAGGTTGCCACATAGATGATTGTGGCCCCGAGCCAAGGGTGGCTCTGATACCAAGTGTAAATCGGGCGCGGTGTGCTAGCCTTAACCGGATGGTGTAGGCACCAACCGGCGGCAACGCCGACCAAAGGGAAGCTGGTGCACACCTTTCGGTTGAGGCTAACACATCGCACGTGGTTCTCAGTTGATATCAGAGTTGCGGTCCTTGGGGATCAATTCCCGTCACTTTTTTCCCCTTGGCCGGTCCAACCTTTGGCCGGGCTTAACTTCCTCAATTCTTGATGGATTGACCCTGTTCTTGCGGCGACCTTGGATGATTTTCTTACAAATTCCATATCCATAGTTAGATTACACATTCAAGGAGGCCTTATGCTATGATCAATGCTGTTGGTACGGTCAATCTTACTAATTTACCCTTATTTTTCAATGCCTAGACCATTCCACCTTGCATTTCTAGACATTTGACCTATGAATATTTCTTTTGAGATAATCGGAATGTCTTACATGAAATATCCATGGCAAAAGTGAGAAGACGGAAGTGAGTACACAGAAAGGATTCCATCTACTCTCATACATTCCAAGCATCCATAACATCCTTTGGTATCTTCTCATTCATTTCTATCATTCAAAAAAGCAAAATGAGGAAATTGCTTGAATACATAGCATTGAAAATGGACATTGAGAAGAATACAATGGCATTGCAATTTTCATAGTACTCACATATCCTTAGGTATCTTGTGCTTTCTTTCCAATCATGGAAATAACAACCTTGGTAGGAGCATCTGTGCCAGTAGGGGCCTTAGCAGCCACACCCTTTGTAACAGCACCCTTGAAGGAGTTTCCATAGTAGTAGCTGCATTGGATAAACCAGCCACGAAAATTCTTTGGAGCTGCCTAATGACCTTAGAATAAGAAGGAAGAGCTATAGATTGTTGTTATTATGGTTATAAATATACTTGACATTGATGGAGTCCCATCACCTGCACTTATAGTTGCTACACTTCGGATGTCGTCCTTAGGAGTTTCTTCTGGTTGATCCAACTCAGAAACAACCTCTATATCCTTTCACGTTTTCACACCAAGTGATTGAATCCTTTCATCTTCTTTCATAGTTGTCAACTCCTTCACTTCAACCTCCTTCATTACCTTTTACCCTTAAACATTATCATCAACTCCCTCCATTTCCTCCTTGACATCATGATCTAAATCCTCCTCTATGTGTGATGCCAACGCTCCCACAGTAATAACTATGGCACCCTCAAAATCTGCGTCCTCTCTAGCAAGAGCTCCCACTCTAATTACCAAATCCTCATCACTAGCACCTATGTCTTCCAACCAAGCCTCATCACCATCACCGACATCAATGATGAGGGTTTGCCATACCCACTCCTCCATGATTTTGTCATATGCATCATCAATTTTGTGTTTGTTTCACTTGCACTCTTTGCTTCTTTATCATCTCTTGCTTTTATGATGTCCGTAGTGAGGGTGCGTGCCTCGCATCTTTGCATACAACTCGTGGAGGTGTACGTTGATCCACATTAGCAACTCAAGTGTGTTGGCGTTTTTCCTGTTGCGTAGTGTAGTCTACACCAGCTTGCGCTTTAGGACATATCTTTGTTGTACAAGGAATTACATGGTTGTGCAAGATGTCTCATGGAAAATGCAAAAAAATGAGACTTCTTATGAGCCTAGCATGCTAGTGGAAAGCGAGCATGTCTCGAATTACCACCTACTACACCATTATCTTTGCCTTTGAATGTCCTTGGCAGGACAGGTGCAATATTCGCATGTCACCCATGCGTTATCAAACTCCTTTAGCTCTTTCTTTATATCCTAAATATCTTTCTCTTGCACTAAGGCATTAACCATCATGTTTCATGTCCAAACCATCTTATGTGAACCGTCAAATTGTGCCCAAATTTCTTCAAATACAAAGAACATGTAGTAGAAAACTTAAACAGTTCATTTGATTACCCCATTTGCAACTTAGCCGCTCCAATGCATACTTGACCTAGGCTGAGTTACACAGTGCACGCTTTCGTCCATGTGGAAGCCCAAGCTTGCGCATAACCTTAACTAGATTTAGCAAGGTCCCTAAGACAATGCTTATACTTCCACTAGTAGCATTTGCCTCATGCATTGCAAGCACAAAAGGCATCATGAGTTTCATTATTGCTTTGAACTAGTGCCAAAGCACACGCATCATGATAATACGGCGAAATTTTTTAGTCTATGCTTTCCAGTCATTATCCGGGCCATCACCCATCAGCTGCCATTTGTCACTTCTAACCATCTTTTGTAATAAAATCCTTCATGTCCAAGAGGAAGCTCAACATCTTATGGATATGTGCAGAACGTGTTGAAGCAGCTTGAAGGAGGACCATACTTCCGATTTGTGACTTCAACTAGAACCTTTGAATGTCCTTTTTCCGCAAAATGTTAGCACTTGTTGACCCCATGTTTTTGTCAACATGTCTTCATTCCGTCTTTCCCTAGTCCTTGAGGCATGAATCCATACTATGAAAGACACAATAAGTGAAATGGACAGTACGGTACTTGACGCGCAAAGCCTCTTACGGCTTCTTCTTCATACTTGCATTGTCCGTGATCACCCAAACTACCCTTAGAAGTCCCACCTTAGTGATTGCCTGGTAAGTGATGCAAGCCACATAGTGTGCATCACAAAGCAAGCAACTGGCATTACATTTCAAGGGGTGAGTAAGGCCCTTGGCGTTGGAAGCCATGGTCAAGTAGATGGGGCAGAATTGGATGTCTCTCCACTTTTCAAACCCTAACGAGACGTTGAAGATGTCCCAAGCACTCACTTGTGCCACCTCCATCTCAACAAGTTCCGTGTCCAGTGTTGGGAGGATCTCCTCTTTTACCTTTACCTTGCTTGGAAACCTCAAAACCCTTGTTGTCTTCTACAAGTTCCCAATAAGCTTGAGAACATAAGAGTCCCTGAAAAAGGAAATGGGTAAGGTACTTTTGTTCATGAGTTTTGTGATGGTTTTCTAACATTGCAAGTTGGTAGCATTTGCGAGGTGCTCCAACATCAATCTTTACTTGGTTCAGCTAAGAAAGCCTGCCAAATCCACAGTTCCAATAAAGATAGGGCTAAGAGAATGGGCATTGCACAGTTGTGAAATTGGTAGCTATTTCTGTTGCTACTACACTTTCTCTTACTGAAGTGGTGTCTTCTACACAAAAAACCTGGTAAAGCACGCTCATACTGCAAAATCTGATGGAGGTCGAACTAGGTTGTCCCTCGTACCCCATGTCAAGCACACCCCCTTGAACAACACCATGTCCGCTCCATTGAAGCCATCTGGAAGGGGGAGAGGGAGCAACGTCTGAATTACACGTGGTTGTAGTAGATCATACTTGTAGTTCTTCACGTCTCCAATAAGAGTTTTGTAGTGACCACGCATGCAGTCTGTGCCATTGTAGGATTGATTTCCACATGCACCACAAAAGAAGCCAAGAAAGCCTTCTTATGTGGGTATAGGCTTGAACAGCTTGTTGAAGACACGCATTAGGAAACTCCGTGTGAGGACAAGGAGCTTTCGAAGGAGGTGCCCTCGCTGGCCAAAGATGTTGTTTGAGATCTAAAAACCATGGTGGTGCTAATGGATCTTACCAAGGTCCACATGTGACAAGCGTCCATGGTGGCGTTGTAAGGTGCTGCTAAGGCTCTTCCTCAGAGGGTCATACTTACGAATGTTGGAAAGAGTAAGAAAATGGTCCACTGTTTGCCTTACAAAACATAGTACATGAGGTATAATGGCCCAGAGTGAGAGGGGAAAACCATCTATTCATGCCTATGTAATATGCGGTCTAGATTGTTTGGCTCATGCATTGCTGTTCATTCCATCTACTCTAATGATGTGGATACCACTAGGTTAATGATGTACAAATCATGTGTGCCTCATGCCTCGATGACACATGTGATGGCGGGGGTTAAGCCGACCTCTGTTTTGTTTTTGGTTGGTCGTCAAAGTAGACACAAGTTTGCCCACCATATCATTCACCATTTGAACCATAGGTAAGAATAATGGAAGTGAGTTGGAGTTGATGTCCAAGACGATGTTCGTTTACTTGGCAACTCCGTCTCAAACCCCAAAAGTCAAAAGTCGAATTCTTCATGGGTTATGACACACGACCTCTTCAACTACATTATTTGCGAATTGCCTATGGTGCAAGTCCTCTCCTAGCATATTCTTTACGAATACAATTTGATGGAAAACTAGAGGATGCGCGTCATTTCAGAATTTACTATGGTGCATAATGCTTGCAACGACATCCTCTCGTAAGTGATTATTGCACAAAATGATGGGAAACACTTTTATAGAAGTTTATTATGGCCAACATTAGTGTTAGTACGTTATTTCACAACGTACCAGAAAGTGTACTTGTAGAATATTTTTAATTCAATTTTAGCATAAAAATCATGTAACCTAGTTAATGCTAAGCATGTTTTGGTGCATAATGTTTGCAACCCTTTTGATTTAGAATTCATATATCACAATGTCTATGTAATTACATATTTCGAGGGTTTTGAATGAACTGATACAACTAAGTTAATAAGAGTGTCAAATGAGGGCATAAATTTTCGTTTTCATCATTATGATATAACCATTGCAAGAATATTCTTAATGTGAATTCAAATATAAAATTTTACACATTTTGATCTCTTACATACAAACATGTTGTATGTTTACCTTGTCTTGAAATCCACCTTAACCAGCTAAGAGAGTTTAAATCTCATTGACTTAGTCAGGTAATGATTAATTGCTTGGCTATCAAATAGATTGATGCAAATGTTCCCTTTCAATGTTTGAGTAGCTTAGTGCCTAAGTGACTTTACGGCTAGACTCCTTAATGGCATCGTGGATCCTGGTAGCTTGCTAGGATTGCACATTGAGGTATGGTGAATCACCCCATGTTTCTACACTTAAAAACCTACG
Organism: Penium margaritaceum; assembly: GCA_023375785.1. Taxonomy (NCBI): domain Eukaryota; kingdom Viridiplantae; phylum Streptophyta; class Zygnematophyceae; order Desmidiales; family Peniaceae; genus Penium; species Penium margaritaceum. The sequence goes on from SZWC01010017.1 coordinate 10,627, forward strand.
TATACTTCTCCATAGCCATTACTTCCGAAGATTTTAATGGTGTTCATGCACTTGTTACAATAGCCAATTCTTAATGAACAAAGAAATTTTTATCTCCAGAGTTCATTGGAATGTGTTTTGTTCAAATGAAAGCAATTAGTTTAACTTCATTGTAAAGCTTACTTTCTTGTTAGAAATTGTTCCTAGTTTCTTAATACAACATCCTTGGGGTCATGTATCTCATACGTAGTATTGGCTCAAAGAATAGCTAGGGAGAAAGTTGAATAATTTTAAGGCATCACAACACGTATCTAATTCACGAGGGTTGTCATCATTTGCTCCATCTCATTCCCCAAGTTTGTGTGGATCAAAGAAACAAATCAAGAAGTGAACCATTGAGATAAACAAATGTACACGTGTGTTTCATGATGTGAACGCCCCTCCCCTAATCAAGTGAATTGTTCTAACAGGTGTTTTGTTTATTGAAAAAAAAACTATGCCCAATTGTACAAATGAAATAATGTTTGAAAACCAACAACTACCATATCCACTACTAGATACAGCTCGCCCACATACATTCTTGACTTCCATGCGACGACCCCCCGAAAAGTCAAGAGTTAAAGAGGTCAATTTATCATTCATTTGTTTTGTAGATATGGCAAGAAGTAGACCTCTTTATTCTTTAGAAAGATAGTTATTTTTTATGAAGGAGGGCAATGAGAGTGAGCTAATGGTTGTCGGAATAAAAAATCAGGAATGTAGATGGATGGTGGGCAATGAGCGAGTTGTGATCAACACAACGGCAACTAGATTCGAGGTGTGACCTCGCCTCCGAAACACTTCAAGTGTACAGGGTTGAGTATCCTAAGCCTGTTAAGGATAATACACAAGTGTATGAATACACTAGAATTTTGATTTTGCCACACTTTGAAACACTACCCAATACATCGGACTAATACACATTTGCTTCATGGGGGGGGGGAGTTGATGAGCCCTGCCCAAGTAGGAGTGTATGTGGTGGTTACATCCGTAAGTGTAGCTGGTAGACAACCAAAGAGGAACGCTTGTGTATACTTAGTAAATTTGAAGGAATAAAATTGCATTTGTCGATCAAAGGCATTGGACGGTTTGCAATGGATGATGTTCATGTAAGCAAAACTCTTATCATGATTTAAGAAAACCAATGATTTCTTAATCACAGGTTTGCCCTCCATCCCTCAAACTTTGCGTGCATATGAGGAGAGTATGTGGTGGAGTGTGTTACAACATTGCGAAAGAATGATTCCTTGTGTATTTGTAAAATTGTGTTTTTATGCGCCCCCTCCTAGATACAATATCAAGTACCATAGTGATCCTTGTATTTGTTCATTCTTCAACAAATCATGTGATATTTGAATTTTCCCAGTTTTAAGCCTAAAATTTTCAAGGATGTGATTCTCCCATGACATACTAGAATTCCCCCCTGTTTTTTTAATTCCCCCAAGTTCTCTTCCAACCCCCTGTCATGTTCGAGGCTCTTATCAACAATCATTGTTTGACAAGTTCAATGTTTGATTTTGCTAGTGGGTATTGCATTTGAGAGACATCTCTCTTTTGGTGCTCTTCAACGTGCTTAGGAAGCAGATACCGACATGTCACAATGTGCACATCATGCAAGTGCGTGCTATTGAATGCCCAACACCATCTCGCCTTAGAGTCGCAATTTTTTTTCATTTTTGGATTTTTGTATGTACTGACCAATGTCATAATTATGATAAGTATTTTCCTAAACCCCTCACACGTAGACAAAAAAATGTGGGTGAAGACATTTTTTTGTTTTCATTGAATGCAAGGATCACTGCGGTACACCACTGCTATTGAATGCCCAACACCATCTAGCCTTAGAGTTGCAAAAAGTTTTCTTGTTTTGGATTTTTGTATGCACTGACCAATGTTGTAATTATGAGACGTATTTTCCTAAACCCCTAACATGTAGACAAAAAAATGTGGGTGAAGAAAAGTAATTGTTTTCATTGAATGCTAGGATCACTACGGTACACCATCGTGAAACACTTAGGGGCAAAACGATGAGATATAAACTCAATACTGAAATCTGAATCTATTTTGTTAATTTATTTGTACCTTTATTTGACAACTGTAATATGACACATTTGATTTTACATACAAACTTCCATAATGATTGGATACTTTATTAGAGTGATGCAATGATTTGCATAAGGTAAAGATATAAAATAACTATATTATGCTCTACTAAACCCGATGATCATAAAAATCTTACTTAGGTTTAGAGCCCCCCTTCCTAAACTCCCAAAATGAATTTAAGGAGTGTATTGGGGTGGTTTATCATGCAAAAAGAAAAGTACACAAGTGCATTGATACATTAGTGAATGAAATTGCCCAAACTCTAGTTATACAACAAAGTTCAACTTTGCTATTCATCTTGACCTCACTGAAGAAGGGGGGAGAGGGCATGTGGGGAACTTTTGAGCTATTGCAAAAAATACGAGGTGACCTTTTGTGCAAATGTCAATTAAAATTACGTCATTTCCAACATTGTACACAATTCAATACAATTGATAGAAACACAAATGTAACCTAATGTATCCAAAAGAACAAACTAGGTAAAAATGTGAAACGATCTACAATAAATTGAGTTTCCACAATTACTGTAAGGTGTTTCATTAAAGAATTTTTTTGGGTCATTTCTTTAAAGAATGTTCACCTAAACCCTGAAGTCATGTACACAAAACAAACTCAATATGATTCCAACTAGCATTTCATAAGAAACATTTCTGATGGTCTTCGTTTCTTTCCTAAAGGATCCTCAATATACATGGAGGTGTAGTACACAGTATCACGTGTTTGGATTTGGGTGATTAGGCATAAATGTGTACATCTTTGAGTCAAGGGCTCAATTGCTTCATGTACTCTTCATGATTCGATTTATTTCTACCATGATGTTCCTCTCAAGAGTTGAGCAAGTGTTTTTAACTTAACGACTTCTGAGTTTCACTCCCTTATTCAGCTTTTTAGACTTGTACCGCTTAGCCTCTTTCCTGTTTATGTTCTAGTAGGTTTAAAAACCTAACAGCTCTCTCTCTCTCACCCACCATTTTCCTTGTCATTTTTTTATAATGGTATCATTATTGAGAATGCTTACTAGTAAAAGCAACTTTTCATTTAAGCAACAAACAAATTATGCAATTCCATTGATGAATGTATCAATGGATTGAAATTTGTTTTGAGATCATTAGACAATAGGTTGGTGAATTTGTGGTTGAGAAAACTTTTGTAGCTTTAATATCTGAATTTGAAATAGTAACAAGAAATGAAGGTGATAGGTGTTATGTGATATGGGTGTCCCTAAGCGAGTAATTGGCTAACTATTAATTGATTCCCACAAGCCTCACGAGAATTCATTTCCAAAACATTGCATTCATATGTGCATATCTTTGTACATGAGTGTGTGCGTGTGAGGTTGTATGTGTGTGTATGTTTGTGTGTGCGTGTGTGTGTGTGTGTGTGTGTGTGTGTGTGTGTGTCTGTGTGTGTGTTGTGTTGTGTTTGTGTTTTTGTGTGAGTATGTGTGCAAACTTGTGGAAATGCTCTAAAAACCAGGAAGTTTTTAATAAGTTTTGTCTTTAAGTTGCTTCTTAGAGGATTACGATTTTGATCTTGATTGTAAGGTAACTGCAAATAGCAAGAGAAACCAACCTTCAAATTTACGACAATCCTATCCCTCTCACTCTCTTTCTGCCTTATGTGTCAACTTTGACGATTATGTCAACATGATGAAATTGGGAGATGATGATGTGAGTAGGTATGGGTGAATAAATGCATAAGTATGATTTCTTACTATGTGGATATCTGTTTTCTTATGTAATGATGAGCTTGTGGATAAGGTGTTAGATTGAGATCTAGACTTTTTCTTCGCATTGTGTGTCTTCCTCAAATCTAGGAGGGATACCAAAACAGTCGCCATATTAGTTGGTTACAAGTATTCATGACTTTTCTAGCAAAGTAATTCTTTGGTGTTTGTATCCTCTTTATTGTAGTTAATAGAAAATACCTAATGAAAATGTATGTTGCCACGAAAGTAATATTATGATGTTACACATTGCATTAATAGTAGTAGTAGTAAAACATTGAGGTAGCACGTGTCATGTTTAAAGGTCCAGAGAATCAAGTCTCGTGGTAGTGGTTGTAAGGTGAGTAGCATTCAAACTTCCCACTTTGTCTTTTATTTCATGTGTCACTTTCTTTGATTTTAATGATACAAAGAACCCCCATTTTCGCCTAAAATGACATGGAAATATCTATATTATCATCTCTTTTGTGGTGGATTCACTACATTAATGATAATGCTATGAATGCATTCTACAACAACTTCAATGATGACAATGTTTCATCTTTATGATTATCACTTCCCTTCTTTATTTCTCCTTCCACATGATGTAGCAATCACCTCATAGTAACCATATATGAAAAATAAAGAGTACGAGAATATTAAATAACCATGCACCAAGATGTCTCATAATTTTGAAGGACATGAGAGTGATTTTGAAAAAAACAATTAAATCAAAGATATCGCAAGAAACGAATTGTAGGGAAATTCATAATAAGGATTGTTCTACCTCTATAGAAGACAAAAGAAGGAAAAAATTATGAGCCTTTAGAAAGTTTTAGCCTTTCAAATACATTATGCACAATGTATCATCAAGTTAATTTATTGTAGACATTGATGATTTAGCATGAAAAAACATTATTTCTCAGCAATTTAATTGATTTAGGAAGGTAACCAGTGAAAAGGTTTTATAATGACATTTGATATGCTCATAGTTTAAAGTTAAAGTTGGGTACATAAAGACAATTCTTCAAATGGTTAAAGTTTTTATTTCATAAACTAGGAATGGTAATGTTTCAACTACAAAAATCATTTAAGGAGTGTCACAAGGGTAAGGAAAATGCGAGAAGAAACTAGACATAACTTTTAATTATAATTCTTCTTGTTTTGACTGTATATGTTTTAAATATTTCTGTTTACACAAATTTCCTTTGATCAAGTACTACAAGAGGAGGAAAATAAATACATCAAATTGGTTTCAAAACATGGTGGAGGAAGGAGAGATGTATAAGCATTTGGATGCTTTGACAGGAAGAAATGAGAATACTTTGACAAACCAAATACATAATGGATGATTGTTCATTACAAACATGTATTCGGCAATTAAAAAAATTACTTATAGAAACAGGGAATTTAGGATTTGTTGAAATTTTGTCTGGAGTTGTTATTTTTTTATCAAGTTGTTATGGCAAGGATGTTTCTCATAGCAAACACAAATGAAAACTTCACTACAGATGATATCGTATGCAAAATAGGATGAGCTATGTGGGAAAGCCTTTGTTTTATAGATTTACATCACAAAGTCGAAGTTATGGACCAATTATGAAAGTAATATAAAAAATCCATGTAAAAATTCCAATCAATTGTCAATTTGATTTAATCCTTGAAGGCATGACATGAAAGTCATTTTCAATTATGTGCTTTCTTTGTGTCTTTTGATGTCTCTACCTTTGATGGAGAGGATATTGTTGTTGGAGTAGAACGATAAGTGAGCTACATTTAAGCTACAACCTTGCCTAGTTGTTTTATTGATTCAAAAATTTTTACAAGCAGGTGTACATTTGTTTATGAATTGCTATGTTGACTTTGATGAGGAATTTTGAATTGTACATTCAAGCTGACTACATGTTTAACATCCCAAGTGTTGTGTTTACGCTTTGGAGGGTAAACAACTATGTTTGGCAGTCCAAGAAAAAAACAAAAAAGAACATAAGATACCACTATGGGAATGGGAAGAATACATAATGAGATAATGAAGGAAGCTAAAACAAGACAAGCACAAATCTAAGAGAGGCATATTAGTTGTAGTAACATCAACATCACTTAAAACAATACAAGAAAACAAGCATAAAACGTTGGATCTCATTATTGCCTACGATTTTCCACAAGCACATTTTGTTCTGAATTTGGTATTCTTGAACAAAATCCTAAAATATCAAAGTCAATCACTCTATGGTGTGACGTACCATAAACATAGAGGTCTGATTGTACACATATAGTGTGAAAAGACCATAGGTTACACCATTTTCACATTTTACACTCATTTAAAAGATGCTCCACACTTAGGAAAAACCTCTCCCCATTACAAATTTGAATAATGGTAGTCTATGCAAAAGGTGTACATCCTTCCTAAGGATACGTTGGGGTGTATCATTTGCACATGTGATTATTTTTGTATTCAGCACAGTTAAGTGTAGTTATTGGAACTGGTCAGGGCATCATGCTATAACCATGATTTTATTGCAAAATCACACATCATTTTCCATGAATGGCCAATAAGTCATTCTCTTCCATTTTTTTTAGAAAGAAGTGCCTAAGAACCATGATTTCTTATCATGCATATCAAGAGGCTAGAAAATAACATGTTCATCAATCTATCAAGAGGAAAAATGGTTTTACTTAGTGCTTATGACTCAACAACATGTGCACAAACATTTTCTTGAATGCAACACACTCTAATGATACTTGATTTGAGTTTTCTTTTGACTTGAATTTACTGATCCTTCATTTTGTTCATAAAATATCTTCTAAACTTATTCATTTCTTTCGTCGAAATGATCCTTGAAAAGGGTTCGTAAGTTCCTTTTTTGTGCACAATAGAGATGTCATAACTTTTGTGAATTATGAATTCCGTGACTGTGCTAGGATGTAGCGTCCATTTGCATGCACATGTGCATTTCTCTTTGTAACGGTTAGTGTGGTTTGATTTTTTCACGTAGAATGGTAGTCAAATTTGCTATCCTTTCATTTGCTCTTGTGTCGATAATGCTCTAGACCATAACTAAAAGTGCAACGACTGTGTTGTCGGTTGTTAAATGAAAGGCAAATATAGGTATGGGATTTACTTAGGATAATGAAGAAGAGCACGAACCCCCGTGACACGTTCTCCTACTTTCACTTGACAGTCATGGATTGTTTTCTCAAACTGGCCCCATTGGAGGTATGCACACGACGTGTACACCATGCAATTCATCAGGGCTCTTTTCCTAGTTTAGCTCCACTCAATTGAAGTATTGGATGCCTGTGCGAAGTGCTCGTGGTGATATGGGATGACTCTATTGACACCCATGCTTCACTTACCTTTGTCGGCACATACGTTGAGGTAAAAGAAACGGGAGCTCCAATGGAGTGCCTATTGACATTGCTCGTAATCTGTATGCAAGAAACTCTTGCGCTTGTTCTCTACAAGGGAAAATCTACGGAAGAGACACAATTCCTCCAACACGGATTATGTGAGAAGGCGATGCTCTTCCACAAGTCTTTTATAACTACACCCTAGGTGCTTCTTCTACTTTTTTAGCCCTTTTGTGAGAAACTACTTGTTCAACTACACCAATGGCTAGCGAGCCTCTACCATATAGCCTTGTGTTAAGTGAGGAAAAGGGAAAGGTGCTTTTAGTTGGCTTAATTGCTTCTTTGTGCCATCCTGCAAGCAAGGACCACGTCTTACGAACTTTTTACATGCCCTTTTACCTTTGTCAGTCTTAGCATAGTGTTCCACGACTCATTAAGCCAATGCCATAAACCACTTTGTCCGCTAGTTGCATGACCACAAGTGACTTGTCTAGCATACATAGTGGGTCATAGTTGTTGAGGGAGTAGTCAACTCATTATTGAAATACCACTGAATGGAACACCCTCTACATTCCATTGGGCACAACGATGACATCTATAACATGGAGTGGATGTATTGTCACTTGTAGGAAACGAGGAAAACATTGTGATTGGCTCAAGAGTGGTCCATTTAGACCTTTTTTTGTGTGTGAAAATTTCAACCGTTGGTATATGTGACGATCATGCATCTTAAACGTACGTTTGACAATCTCAATGGATATTATGTTTTTGATGGAATTCCTTCAATAACTATATTAGGTTGGTTTCCAGATGGGTCCAAAAATTTGAAGACGGAGTATAACGTGGATGTTTTCACTACAATTGCATCTTTTCCCTCCACACTAAAATGCGAGAAGAAGCATGAGCATGGCTTGCAAGGGAAGCATTCTTGGCGTATGGAGCATAAATAAATTGTCAATGGAATCGGATTGATGCTCAAAAAGGTACACAACGTCGTGCACACTCTCATCTCGAAGGTCATACAAAGTGAGATGCACAAGGTGATGGCAAGGCACAACCTAAATCATTCAAGAATTTTGGGTAAATGAAATTTTGCTCATTCATGGGTGTGGAAAATTTTCCACACATTGATGAGTGAAACTAGCAGAGAGGAAAAAATACCTCTTTGAAGATCTTGAAAGATTTTAGAGTAAAGTTCCTTACCTTCCACCATCGTGCAATGTGCATGGCAGCACTTTTCCATCAAATTGTTCCTCATCAACAATAATGAGCACACATCCCTCCAGCGCCTGCCAATTGCTGGCCATTCGTATGCACCCTAAGGGAGTGGGGATATTTCCATCATGGGAATCAAGGAAAAGAAGCCCATAATCACCTTCCTAGCATCCACAATGATGAGAGAGATGCTCCCCATGAAGCCGATCTTGAACGGTAAAACATCGCACTCCATTGCACATAGCGAGCAGGTTGTAAAGGTAAGCAAGACTCAATGGAACCTGACATGTACGCCCTTTAATTGGTTGAGCTTGAAAGCAACAAAGGAGTAGGTGGAGATTATTGTTGTTTCATTTTACAAAAACACACTTTGGGAGCACTTGGTGTGCACAAGGATGAAGTGTCCCTCCTCGTCCTTCACACATGGAATTTGCATTAAATTGCATTTTGAGCTTTGGTTGAAGGAAAACTTCTTCTACATGCACATAGTGAACATCCCTTTAGGTTCTACTAGAAAAGAACAACTTATACTTGTTTGGGTCATCTGTTTTTTTAAAAACAAGATGGAAGAATTTTCCTCGGTATGGGGTGCCAAGCATAGCCATCGGGGTGGAAGTATGAACACTACAATGAAGGAAATCAAGGTACTTGCATGTGTGTGGTTTTAGAATGCATGGCAGAACATTAGTGATGAGGAGCCACTCATAAAAACTGTATGGGATCGTACAAACTTCATGCAAAAGTATGATCCAACATTCTAGAGTAAGGCTGCCTTGTATGCGGGTCCGCTTTTGTTTCAAGATGAGGCCATGGAGGAGTAGGATGAGGTGGTGTGACATGTATGATGTTTCTACCATGTTTTAAGTTGAATTCTAAACGCACTCTTTCCATGTTTGAGTGTTTTAATTCCAATTTTGTCTATTAGAAAATTTGGCATACACACTTGTTTCTAACAATGAATCCATTTTTTGTTTGGAAAGTAGATTTAAAAATTCCACAAATGTGAGGTTTCATCTGATTCATTTTCCCACGAACTAATTTTTCAAGCATCTCAAATCCAAGTCGCAAAAAAATAAGATAGTGCAACACACGCAATGATGGAAATTTTCTGCGTAGACTCTTTGATCGGACAAGTTTAAATTCAAGTTATGGGTAATCTCTTTTCAATTTTTGAAAAAACAAAAATTCAACAAAAAGAAACAATTGCCCAAAACATTAATACAAAAATGAAGAATCAGTAAGGTAAAGAGAGCATGTTACTCTACCACAAACCGGCATCCCACCACTGATTGGAGAATGAAATTGAGTGATTATTCTTGAAATGTTGTAAATTAACTAACAAAAACATGTACCAATGGTGAAAGTTATGATTCATACTTGCATTTTGTAATGTACTTTTCATACATTCTACTTTGTATATGTATTCCTCCTCAAATCATGTTAAAAGAATCTTGCACCCTAGAAGGAATCACCACATGTTCATTAGATTTTTTCTCCTCATTCAAGTTAATATTCAAATACACAATCAGGTATCCTCTTGAATGTTTTGAATTGTGGGCTAGGGTGTTACTAAAACAAAACAATGACAAGGAGAGGATTTCAAATTTGCTGGAATGAAAAGTTTAGCTTCTTAATGAAAGAATTGAGCTTGTGTTGCTAGAATATTTCCTAAATAAATATCCATTTAATTTATTATTCTTTGAAAATGTGTGAAAAAAAATTCAGGATGTCCTCACACATCTTGAAGGAAGCAATCAATGCTGAACTGAAAAAATGTGCAAGATAACTTGACATCTGATTGTGGTAAGGAAACACTTAAAGTTGAAATGAACAAAGGTGCAACAAAATAATTCAAGTTAAAATTTACAAGAATGTTGGAGGAATATCATCATTCTTTGGAATATGATCAAATTGGGGGATTGTGAACAAGCTGAAAAAGGGTTATTAACATTTGTTCTAGAAGATGATTAAAAAATGTATCATGTACCTTAGTTCTATGTTTTAGTCACAAGATCATATAATAAGAGTTCTTGATGATTGTACAATTTCAATTTAATAACAACACATATGCCATGGAAATATAATGGTATTGTATTAGTACTCCCAAAGTGTTTGACATGTTAAAAAATAATAGAAAAACTGAAATGAATATAAACCACCAAGAATGTAAATACATATGCTAGGCTGATGTAGTGATTCTTCTCCTTTCATTTTCAACTCACTTCATTAATGAATGAACCCCACAAAACGTCATACACGTAAACAGCGACACATGTGCATTTTGGTGCAAATTTTGATATGTTCTATTTTTCATTGAAAAACGTTCCTTTCATCCATATGGATGGCAGAAATTATGTTTGATCGATTTCATAGTTATCCACAAGCTTTATAGCTAGTTTGTTCTGTATTATACACTTTGGAGTAATGATATTGGGAATTTATAATTTTTAGATGTAAGTGGATTGGATCCATGTTTTCTGACCATTACATTGGGTAAGTGATGTGATTTTTCTACAACAAATTCCACCTTTTTGATTGTTACGGACATGCCCTTTGTGAGTGAATTAAAACATTACACTTTTACAAGAGGGAGTAGATACTTCCACATGCAATGGCATAACACCCTTGCCAACTACAACGTCCTTATTTTTCATCATTCTTCTTCGTCACTATCCATGCACAAATATCAAGTATCACAGTGATCTTGTGGGTTAACAAAATTCTTGTAGGCGAATTCATGTGAAAACTAACTTAATTCATCACTCTAAGAACTAAGTTTTGTGTATATGGAAAGTGCATTTGTGTTGAAAGGTTTTTAATATGTATAAGATTAAAAAATTTCATTAACCACGTGGGAAGTGAATATCAAAATGCCATATTTATATCATTTACAAATATTTTAAATAGTTTGATTGGCACTTAGAGGCTCTTGAAAAGAATAACATGATAAAAATGACAACATTTGTGGTCTTAAGATTATGAGGATAGAGAAGGAATGCATGACATGTATGAGTCTCTAGGAAAATCAAATACAAATATAAAATGAGCCACCTTTTACTTTAGTTTATTATAAACAATGTCTTGCCATTCTCCACCATATAGTTTTTGAGCAATTTGGTCATGGACCACTCCATCAACATGTGACTGTGCTTAAGATTTTTGACACCATGTTTTAACCTATGGTAGGCGCTTTATCTAGATAATCATGTTATGTAGTAATGCATGGTTTAATCCATGTGAGATGTTTTGTAACATGCTAGTATATTGTGCCATATTCTTACATGGCAGTCAGGATTGAGTTGATCACTTGAGTTTAATGCCTATCGCTACCCTTATGTCTGCAAATGCTCTCTTTAGATGTGCGATGTGCGTTTCACCTAGATAATCATGCTATGTGTAGTGCACTACTAACCGTTTGCCACACATTACGCACAACACAATTCTTATGAGCCATTTCTCTCATGATAACCAGTGGAATCCTTTGATTTACCATGTGTGTTTCGTCCGGATAATCATATCATGGAGAAGTACATGATTGTTTTTTGTAGGTGATTTTTAAAAACATGCAATTATGACGTTTAGTTTTTCTAAACCGGTTCAAGGAATAGGTGAATCATGTAAGCACTGGGTTTATGGCATTTGCATGCGCGTTAATGGAATCTTTGGAATTGCGTTCAGTGTTTTATCTAGATGGTCACATTATGTAGTTGTACACAAGTTACTTTCTACATCGCATTTTGGGGCACGTAGTTGTAATCTGCCATTTGCATGTATAGAACCTAGGTGCGGTTGAGTAATGCGTGCATGGGGATTGTTGTTCTGTTGATGGTTGTCGACATGCTTTCTAGACCAAGGGTGGGTGTTTCATCTAGATTATCAAATTGTTACATTTTTTGTTTATTGAAAGGAGTATGTTCTTTTCTACATAAGTGTTAAGTGATTTTTGAGAGCTATCACATGATGCATAGGTGTCATGTTTTACCAAAACAGTTAAGAATGTGTTCTCTAGGCCTTAGATGGATGGGACTTTTTGAAGGGTTATTGTTTTAGATGCGTTTTTGAGAATAATAGTGTCGCAAATGTGGAATGTATGATTTGATAGTTTTCCGTTTTACTTTGATATGAAGCAAGGCGAGGACTCACATTCTTACCATGTAGATTCACACATGAGGAGGCTATATGCCTCCTCATGTGTGAATCATGATCACTTCTTTTGTTGATGAAATTGATGCTTTGAGTAGTTTACGTGCACATCATTATCAGGCTATGGTTAACGATTTTGTTGCATGGAATCATATTGTTGTTATCTTTGAAAATCGTTTTTGACATTTGGATTCTGAGCCTCGTTATTGGTAAATTAAGAATGTTGTGTTGCAACTTCATTTGTGTAACCCCATGGGCCATCCCTTTTTTTATCCGTGACATGGAGGACCCCCTGTCAATCCATGGGATGCAAAATGATGTTCAACGAGTGGCTGCAACAAACACACGTTGTCTGATGAAAATCGCGGATGCAACTCAGTGTTTCAATATTTAGTGATGAGATTCGTGTTTTGTCCTATCCTTCCAAACGAAATCTTGGTCGCTTTTTGGAACAGGTTTGGCTCCTGGAGGATGCTCTTTCTGTCGGTAAAACATACTCACGCAGGCGATACACATTCCTGTGGGGAGTGACGTCATTGCCGTTTATCGTTTCCAGCGAACCTTCTCCATGTCGTCCACTCGCCCAACAACCCCCCC